>JAYJLX010087465.1:0-23756 GCA_036873525.1 Chalinula nematifera
GTGTGTTCAAGGAAAGCTATGAAATCAACTCCAGTTGGTACAGCTCGTCGAATTCTCCCTCCTATTCTGGGTGGGTTCTCATATACGTTTACTTCACGAATGTATTTGCGAACTGCTTCAACGATTTTGAGGAAAATGCACAAGATGTCATTCTGGCATGGTTGATCTTGTTTATACTGACCATCACTTGGTAGATATTCTGATATTAGTTCTAGTTTTGCTATCTCATTTCTTTCGTATGCTCTTAAAATATAGTCTGTTAGGTCCATCAGGATTGTGTGTTCCTGCTCTGGGGTTGTATCAATGTCACCAAAATGCCGTGGATGATGCTTCTTTTTTAGAAGAATGAAATTGACTATATACGCATTCTTGTGTTCAGTGGTCCATGATGACAGGCTGGATGGTGCTTTATCAACTAATTCAAGTATTTCTTTTAACGGACAAAATGAATCTGATAGTGATCCTGTACACAGCGAGTCTAACTCCTTCCGAAGCTTTATAGCGATTCTACTAGACAGCGCATCAATATATTTTCTAAAAGTTTTAGAGTTGAACTTGAGAAGGGTATTCAGGTATTCGGTGTAAACTTCCGCATCACCGTTACAACAGTAGCTTCGCACTATGGGATGGTGTCGCCAGAACTTATACAACCAGTGTTTGGTGCTGGCCGCCTTTGACTTCACCTTTTTGTGATCAGCTGTAATCTTTTTGCTAACACTCTTGGCTTTTTTTGAGCTATATTCAACACCGATCTCATCATTATTGGTACAGTACACCTTCTTCAAGACAGCAGAATTGAGACGACTTGATTTAACATTTTCATTTTCAACTGACTTGCACCATTTCCCCAATGCAACATCTGGTTTAATTAAATAAAGAGGCAGTCACTCAATAATATATCTACCAAACATGCATGTATATGGTACATACCATCTCTACACCTGTCTCCCTCCCACTGATATGTCTTGTAACATTTACATACACCAGGAGTATAGCAAAATCCATTTTCAGTACAAGAAGGAGAACAGACAGCTATTAATAGCATAATTAAATTAAATCATAATAATTAAATTATTAATACATTTATTACAATAATGCAGGATGTTCAATGCCAGGGCAACACACCATGCAATTGGTCTATAGTGTATAGACAATAAATTCAGTTTCAAAAATATATTATCAAACATCATCACAAAATGCCGGTATATATGCTATGTGGCAGTATACAAGTGACTAATCTGCATGCCTGTGCTGTGCAGTGACTTACGTAGACAAGAATTATCTTCAGTATTTTTAATATAGTTGGAACAGCAGACCTTTTCTGAGGAATATGTTGTGTAATATTTCGTGTAGTATGTTGTACGATATTTCTTCCTGTAAATGAGCAATCATAAGTAAAGGAATGTCGGTTTTATTTTAGCATGATAAACATAAATTATGTATCCCATTGCTAAAGAATACTCAAAATTTTATCAGTTTGCATGCATGTGCCGATTGATAACTATATGCCACTTCCACTCAGCTAAAAAGCATATAGCTTACTGAGTTTCAGCTCTTATTATGTGTACACGTATATACAAGTATACTAGTATAATATGGATCAAATAGCATAATTTGAACTGACCAACTTTTCCTCTTATAGCAAGTGCTCCACCCAAATAATCCACAGTCATAACTTTGTTTCTTATATTTCGTAGTTGAAGATTTCTTTGAAATTTTGCGCGATGTTTTATGAGTGTGTTGGATATAGCATACTCTATAACAGCAGAAAGAAAAAAAATTAATTTTGTCTATATACTAATAGCATGTACAGTGACGATGTATAAATAGCTGCATGATTACTGACCCTGCTGGAAGTGTAACTTGAACTGTGCGGTCACATTGCCACCGCCATGAATACCACTTACACCATTTAATAGCGGTGTACTGTGTATACCTAAAAAAACATTAATAGATACAATCATATACATAAATAAGTGATCACATGTGGGAACATGCAATTCTAGCGCATCAAGCATAAGTCAGTATCATGCACTTACGTTTTTGCTGTAGAAAATGGTACGAGCATAAAAGCTAAGATACAACACAAAACAAAGACATGTTTTCCAAGCTGCATAGTTATATAGTCTTCAGCAGTCAACGTATTGAACTGATTGCTTGCTCTTAATCAATTGAAGATTCGGTTTCAGCTCAGTTTCCTTTTACCAGTAATAATTATTGTGTTTCTGTGTTTGCGTCTCTTATATGCAAATTGCAAGCCATGAATGGAGTCAATCATGCATGAACTGACAATATGATTATTAAATAAAGCATCATGTACATGTATATGTTATACTTTTCCTCTTTAATTAAGGTACCTTTGTTTTTATTTGATACCTTTTAATCTTGCCATGGAATCTGTTAATTAACTTTTCTTTAATGTACAATGTTATAAAGAGTTCAATTGTCACACTTGACTCAATTATTAACTGGACAAAGAGGAAACAAAATTCTTTTGCCCTAATATGGAAAGAATTTAAATTTTGTCTCTAAAATTAGGACACAAAAGGAATTTAATTTCCTGTTTAATCCATAAGTGTTAAGTAATTTCTTCCTCAAGTTTAATTAACCGATTAAAACCATGCACTAACTTAAAAATAATCTCCGTGTACTTCATTTGATTCATCATTAGCTGTCATGTATAGTCATGAGATATTTTCTTCCCACACACACTATCATGGGCTGTATATATAGTACTCCAGACCTACATGTATATCTGCATGCTGGCATGTACACCGTATATACTATGCACTGTATATCCAATAATTATAAAAGAAGTAAACATGTACACCATGCAAAAAAAAACTGCTATAATATGATTAAGTCTTAATGGATAAAGAATGTGCTACAAAACATTGATAACACCTTAAAGGACAAGTTGATTTAACAGTGATTCCGCATTCCTAGATACTGGGTACTTAATTAATGACGGCTTTTAATAGCTTAAACTATTATAATTATATGCTTATTTGTATATAGCATGATAATAGAATATGATAATATAATTGAGTGTGTCTGAAAATCTAAATGCACCATATGTTCACTGTATTACTATATAATATCATAAGGTTGATATGTTTTCTATGTATTGAGTGTCTCTCAGTCCTATTGATATACATACTTTATAACATACCAGTGTATCAAACTGTACATGGGGGACCTTTGTAGTCTATCAGACCCCTCCTCCACTATGAATGTAGGCTGGGCACAAGAGATTGGATCATCCCAGGTATATACAAAGGTAGGGGTCTGGATCCATTAGACTAGCATATGACTGCATGAACCAGTTCCAGCTATATGTGCTATCTGTTGAAGGTTGGCATTACATTGATTAAAATATATATGAACAGCACTGTCAGCAATTTATAATAAGGACAAGTTATTATAAGATAAATTGTCAGTTTGGGTTTTAAAACGCTGACCATAAATCAATACATCCTCCTCTTTTTAAACCAACTCCCAGCTCTCCTAAATCAACTTTCTCCCATTAAGTGGTACTGGTTTATCTATTCATGCACCTAGCTAGCTCCTTCCTATCACACCCACCCCATACTTAATCAAATCTTGCAGCACAGTTAGATGAGCCACACCCTTCTATCTATGCAACCTGTTTACACCCACTGAATTAATTATTATTATTTTTTTATACAAGATCAAATAACGGAAATAATTATAAAAAAAAGGTATAAAGACAATGCCGGCTGCTATAAAAATTAATGAATATAAAATAACGTAAGTGTAAAATATAAAAAAAGCACCGGAACCTTATACAATGAGTCATGCTAAATAGTTGAATCAGCCTCATTGCGATTAAAAGATTACAATAGTGAATCAACTTCATTAATATTGTCAACTATTTCTAACATGTGTAGAGGAGAGTAGACAGTAAACTAGGAGTGGCAGTATTATATATAATACGTACACTGTTAAGCCTATAGGATAGGCAATGTATTAGTATAGAATGTAATGCTGTACTGTATGTTGCACTTACTATTGTACTGTAAGAAACCTGATCCTCAGGAGTAATCGTCACTGATTGGGGATTAGTGACATCCTCATTACCCTCCCCCTCCTCTTGTGGGTGGGGCATGTCTAGGGAAGCGTAACTGGTTTCTTTATTCTTTGACAAAAATTACAAGAAGCAAATACATAATTACACATGTACAATACATTTAACTCATAATCTATGATAATTTGGGAAAATTATTAATCAGCGGTTCTACTAAACGAGTGTCTTATGTATAAAGATATCAATGAAGCTTTTACAGATATACAAAATACAATACAACAACCACTTTGAAACTGAAATATAATTATCCAATGTTTTGATAAGTGATTCAGTCAATAATAATATATATACTTACAGTATACCCGATTTGTTATGGTTTTAGAAATTAACATACACAGCACGTACTAATTAAAGAACACTCCGTATACATATGATACAGTTATCAATGAACATATCAACTGTTTCCAAAATCGTAACAACTCATGAGTAGGGAATCAATAGCCTATACTTTTCTGCTTTTGATGTCATTCACGTCAACATATCTGTGGGCCTGCCATTAAAGGCTTATCAGTTGTAACAGTTGACGTGGAACTATAGATCTATCATTGAGTTCATTCTATGAATGATAACCAATGCATGAAATAAAACTATTAGTAGTTTTATTATAGCTTAATTTACTTGAGGAGGTACTGGATCTAAATGGGTGGGGCTGGGGGTGACAGGGGTGCATGTGGCAGTTGTTGTTAAGTTGATTTGCTTTAATACGGGAGGCTTTCCTTGGTTTTTAGTTGGATATGCAAAAGGTAAACATTTACTCTGACATTTACTAGTAAATCACTCCGATTCAAAAATATTAGGTCCATACTATACTATAGTTCTCATTAAATCTATTAGTGTATGTCCACTAAGTGAGGTGTAAATGTATGTCAAAATATTCTCAAAAGTACCTACATAATTATATTATACTATAACATTTACTATAAGCTATTAGAGTATCAAACGATAAAGTATACCAGTACACCTTTCAACATAATGGCAAATTAATGTCCATAAACAACACACATGACCTATGTGTATCTTATTGTGCAATCGTGTAATACTATTAGTGGTAACAGTGTCCCTTAATTGGGAACTTCTACAGTGTTCTCATTACAGAGGCATCATTGTTTCAGATTACAGAGGTTCCACTGTAACACAGTATAATGATTGATATAATCACACAGTTAGTCCCCAAATCTTGCTGCTCTGGTTCCCTAGCCTATACTGAGATTCATGACTTAAATCTCTGCTTGCCTATTAAAGCATGTGCACAACAAGCATTATATTAGTGTGTGTTTACTAGTTTGTTAAATAGGCCATGCACAAGTAGAGTATATTTTCCATCGAGCGTATATGGATGAATACACTTCCCTTGACTTCACCTGTATTGCGACCCAGCTGGTATTGAGCCGGTGACGACCCTAAGCAAGCAGTGCAATATTAATAGTCTGTTAATATTTTTGCAGCTAGAGCTAGCTAGAAAAGTAAGCCAATTTCCTGCCACTCTCAGTCAGTTGTTTAAACTGAGTGTAATCAGTTGTCTTATTACGCATTATCCCTAGCTTTATGCCAAATGTCTTTACTGTGGGCTATATTAATGCTGATCGATGGTCAGTGTCTTGGTCCTGTCTCCTTCAACTCTACCTCCATCACTATCAGAGGTCCTCAGTGCCTCCAAGTATACTGATTTGCCAGTATTTTATACTGAAATTTGACTGTGAATACTGACAAATTATTCAAAAATACTGATTTTTGGTCTAGCAAACAATGCATTTTTTAATGGAAATAATCAAAAATTGGCTAAAAATACTGAAAACTTTGGTAAAATACTGAAAAACCTACTGAATTTTAGATGATGCACTTGGAGGGACTGGGTCCTTGTCCCAATAATATTGTATTAGCAGCTGTTGGATCAACTGTACAGTATAGATGTGACTACGAGGATGGAACTAGTGCCACTACCTTACCATACTGGCATATACCAGAACTGACTGGTACACCATTCATTCAAGGAGAGGGTACGGATCATGGTATAACTATTACCAGTAATACTGGTGCCTCAGGCCACACTACTATCAGTATACCAGTAAAGGAACAATACCTCAATAATACCCTTAACATACAGTGTGGACTGTGTTCAGGAGTAGTGTGCTTTAATGGAGACAGACTTAGTGAGAATATTACATCAACTAGTGCTAACCTAATCACATTTGGTAAACTAATATAGCCAAGTGATGACATTAATTAAGCTATCTATAGCTCTCCCTTATCCAATTATATAGGTACTCATCTGAGTGCATCTGTTGTTGGACTATTAACTACACCAATATCCACTGTTAACAACATCACTACTATTGGTTGTGTAATTATAATGGCTATAGTGTATATAGGCTGCAGTAAGTGGAGAGTAACCAGTAAAAAGAATAATTCTCCATCAATATATGGTATATAGTGTGTATAAAATTTTTTCTTATATACACGTCCTTAAAACACCCCCATGGCAACAATTGTATTATTGCCTACTATTTCCCATAATTTTAATTTTTTTTTCTATATAGTGTCAGGGCCGACTACCACCAAAGCTCAACCTTTATCAATTCAGTATTCCTTTGTTTAAGCAGGTTGTGGGTTTGAAGAATATTATGTTAAGAATTAATTAATTGTATACGTAATTATTATGTTACTACTGAGATCTATTTTCTTAGTTTCATGCATTGTGGTCTGTGAACTTTTAGTTCAATAAATATTAATTCCACGTCGTGGCAAGGATTCATATATGACAGTGTATTTGGCCTAAACTATTGTAACAAACAGCAACCTTTACAAGGAAAAAAAAATTAAATCCACTGAAAAATTCTACTATAACATCTATGATACATCATGTTAGTTCTAATATCTATGGATTTCAGTAGCCATAAATAATGGAGCCAAATGATACTGAATCATAGATATATTAGAATTAAATTAAAATTAATGATTTAGAGTTGATTTAACAAATTCCACCATCCATTTAATTTTATCAACAAATCAATTTTCTCCCAAGCTCTCCACTTTCTTCCATTAAGTGGTACTGGTTCTCCCCCATTCACCTAGCTAGCTCCTTCCTAGCTATCCCCCCATGCTTAATCAATTCTTGCAGCACAGTTAATGAGCCACACTCTTCTATCTCATAAATATGCAACCTGTTTACACCCACCAATGGATTAATCATTCATTTTTTTGTACAAAATCAAATTTGGAAATAATTATAAAAAAAAGGTATAATAGACAATACTGACTGTTATAGAATAATAAATATTAAACAGTAACGCAAGTAGACTATACAGTCGAATACATAAAATTATTGGAGGAGTAAAATAAAAAAAAGTACCGGAACCTTACAATGAGTCACTGTATATATATGTTTAAATAGTTGAATCAGCCTCATTGCGATTAAAACATTACAAAAGTGAATCAACTTCATTAATATTGTCAACTATTTCTAACATGTGTAGAGGAGTAGGCAGTAAACTAGGAGTGGCAGTATTCACTGTTAAGCCTATAAGGATATAGGCAATGCATTAGTATACTAGGATGTAATGCTGCATGTACTGTACATTGTATACTTACTATTGTACTGTATTGCACTTGATCTTCAGGAGTAATTGTCACTGGTTGGGGATCAGTGACATCATCATCCTCATTACCCTCCCTCTCCTCCTCTTGTGGGTGGGGCATGTCTAGGGAAGCGTAACTGATTTCTTTATTCTTTGACTAAAATAACAAGAAGCAGATAATTATGCATGTATATATAACAATAATTTGGGAAAACCTATTGCTGGGAAAAATGAAAAATTCTATTACACGAGTGTCATGTATAAAGATACCATCGAAGCTTTTACAGATATACAAATACGATACACCACTTTGAAACTAAAAAATAACTATCCAATGTTTTGATAAGTGATTCAGTCAATAATAATATTTTACAGTATACCTGATTTGTTATGGTTTTAGAAACCAACATACACAGCACGTACTAATTAAAGAACACTCCGTATACGTTACTATGGTACACTTATCAATGAACATAACAACTGTTTCCAAAATCGTAACAACTCATGAGTAGGGAATCAACAGCCTGTATACTATAAATGTTTTACTTTTCTGCTTTTGATGTCATTCACATCAACATATACAGGGCCAGCCATTGAAGGCTTATCAGATGTAGCAGTTGACGTGGAACTAGATCCACCATTGGGGTCATTCTATGAATGATAATTAATGCACAAAATAAACTATTAATAGTTTTATTATAGTTTAATTTACTTGAGGATCTTTAACAGCTTCATAAATGGGCGGGGCTGGGGGTGACGAGGGTGTGGCAGTTGTTGTTAAGTTGATTTGCTTACGAGATGCGCTCCTTGGTTTCTAGTTGGGTATGCAAAAGGTAAATATTTACTAGTAAATCACTCCGATTCATAAATATTATACTATGTTCTTTACTATTGTATGTCCCAAGGGTATTCATTAGTTACATAGCATCGTTACATGAAGCGTAAATGTATGTCAAAACATTTTCAAAAGTACCATTCTATATAATTACATTATATATGCTATAACATGAATCTACAAGCTATTAGTGTTATTGAACAGAACAGTAAAGTACAAGTACACCCTTTCAACATAATGAGAAATTAGTGTTCATAAACAACACAGTCCTGCCTAGGTATAGTATTGTGTAATATAATATAATGAAGTGGTAACATTATACAGTGGAAAGTTTCTCTTGGGAACTCCTACAGTGTCCTCATTACAGAGGCATTATTGCTTCAGATTATAGAGGTTCCACTGTAACACAGTACACTGATTGATATAATCACATGGTTAATTAAATAACTTTAAAAAAACAAATGATTTGTATGGGGGGGAGGGGGTTATACCATAATTATATACCTCCAAGCATTCAGTTGGGTTGCTGTAACCAGGTATATCTTCTATTTTTTCTTGTTGCTTGCTTGTAGAGGGATTATCAGGTACTTGATAAATCGGAACGGGTGGGATTGATGGGTTAGTGCCCGAATCCTTCAGCTGCTCTGGTTCCCTGTACTGAGATTCATTATTCAAGTCTCTGCTAGCCTATCAAAACATATATGAATACAATTACCATATTATAGGGTGTGTATACTAGTTCATGAGTAGAGTAGAGTATATTACATGTGTTTACAAGACTATAAACAGGTCGTTCCTTATGAATAGAAAGTGGTATGTTTCTGGTAATCACTCAATTGTAATGTAATCGCCTTGTTACAATGGTACAAACTACAGTTACATTGTGTTCCACCTACTCCTCCTCTTTCTCACTGACACCTTTCCTCCTTATCATGCCCCACCCACCCAACCAATAATTACAGTACAGTACTTTATTATAGGCAGTACTGGCATCCCTTGGAGTCATATAATCCTGAACAGGAGGTGGATTCTAAAAGAGGATGAATGAGCCTGTAAACTGATATCATTGTACATTAAAAACCACACCTCCTATGTAAACTTGATACACATATCACATGATAATTATTATATGCATGATAGTGTGTATGGTGGGCCCACTGATTTACCTTGCTTTTGTTTTGTTCACTTGAACTAGAATCCCCTTTGTGCCGTTTTCTGTTTATATTAGAACTTAATAAGGATGTTGTTTATTATAACTACTAATGTCTATACGTACTTTCGTTTGGGAGATCCTGTGAAAACACAGCAGAATAACAATTATTATTACCATGAACAAATATAGCAGTTTGTTATATTACCTGAATCATGGTGTTTCAAAACAACTGATTTACGATTACGAGACTTTATGCCGACCAATAGAGCTATTATGAATACAAGAATCACTATAAGGATAACAATTAATCCACCAGCTACGCTTGCAATGATGATCACTAAGGGAGGTGATGATGATGTAGACGATTTTGGGGTACCAACAGTAGCAGGAACAGCAGTATTGGCTATTGTACATAATAATATGATAAGACAATGGATAATTGATTACAGTACAACTAACTGTATAATCATTAGCTAGCAGACAGTAAACTTACATTGATTAGAATTCGATGCAGTAAGTGATGAAGGTGTATTGGTAGTGGACTGTAGTGCTGAGGAAGGGTATATCGCTGATGCTGATGACAATGATGAGGGTAGTATAGCACAATCTGTGTAAATATTAGCATATAATATATAACAATATATATAGCAAGGGGTGTAACAACTGCTATACAAGGCGTTACTTATAGTTTAATAGATCTAGCTTGCTAATAATAGGCAAACAACCAGAGGTATATATTTAAGAAAAATTACATATTTGTTACAGTCTATTGAGACCACAATATCTTAAAAATAAAAAACTATGTAACCAAAGGCTTGACCAAAAACCATAATAACAATAAAAACAGAACCACAATACCACACAATACTGATTACAACAATACAATTATAATAACATCATAATGAGTAGGTATTATTATATCTTACTTTTAAATACAAGATTCTCTGAAGTAGCTGAACCACACTCATTGCTAATGATTACTGTTATGTGTATTTCTGCCTGCTCTGTTGTAAAGAAATTAGTGATAGAAATGTTCAGCCTTACATGTGTGTCATTCAGTATATTAAGTGTAAAATTATCATCATTTAGCAGTTCTGCATCTACAGTCACATTATACTCCAGTACCATTAATGACTCCATGTGGGTAGACACCTATAATTATGGCATAAAATACAATAGGAAATACAGTGATAGCTTACTTGAAGGACAATGATAGCAATCTGTTCATTCTCTGGCATACATGTTCTATAGTGAATAGCTCCAATAATTTCAGGTTCTGTGGAGGAATGATAGTCATAATATGGTTATAGTATACAACATTATCAAATAAAACATACGAACGTTTAAGGAAAATGATAGAGTGTGTTCCATTAGTCGTAGTTTCAGTATCTCCATTTGCAATAGCTTTCAGACTCCATGTGTACTCATTGCACCACTCAGTTTCAGACAGATTATACTTACTTATAGCGATGTGTGTATCGGTAGTATTGAATGCTATGGTAGTAATATTTGAGCCATATTTGCTGCCACTATTTGTGAGAGTCAAAACATATGTGAATTTTATAGTTCCATTGTAGTCAGCTGAAAAACTCGGCTTAATCCAATTCAAAGAGAACCGCACTTCTCCATTTCCAGTATCATTTAGACTATTCTGTATTTCAGTAGGTTTACCTATATAATTATATTATTATATATAATTGGTTGATTACAATTATTTATGAGTGATTGAGTCATAATATATGACAAACGTATTAAGGAGGCTAACCCAATGCAACAACTGTCACTGCAGTCATTGATGTGATATTATCACTCAGTTTGTCTCCACTAAAGCACACTCCTCCTACACACAGTCCACACTGTATGTTAAGGGTATTATTGAGGTATTGTTCCTTTACTGGTATACTGACAGTAGTGTAATCTGTTGTATCAGTACCATCATCAACTATTATATCATGGACATTTGAAGTATCTGGTAAGAAAGGTGTTCCACTTAGTCCTGGTATATGCCAGTATGGTATATCAATACCATCCTTATTATCCTCATAGTCACATCTATACTGTACAGTTGATCCAACAGCTGCTAATACAGTATTATTGGGACAAGGACCTCTGATAGTGAAGGAGGTAGAGTTAAAGGAGGGAGGAGTACCAAGACAAGGGGAGAGCTCTGACTCAGTAACAGCAACAAGAAATACTACTATACAGTAGTTGATCAGAAATAATGATACTACATCATGCCTCATCAGTTGCAACATACTCAGTATAATCAAGGAACCATACACATCACTTCAGTCAATAAAATAAAGTCA
This sequence comes from Chalinula nematifera, assembly GCA_036873525.1. NCBI lineage: Eukaryota > Metazoa > Porifera > Demospongiae > Haplosclerida > Chalinidae > Chalinula > Chalinula nematifera. The sequence continues at coordinate 11,981 of JAYJLX010087465.1, forward strand.
AACTAGATTCATAATCATAAGTGGGCAACAATGAAGCTTCAACGGATAAAAGAAAAACTCAATTAATTATTCATTGAAAAATTATAGAAAAATAACTTATGAAATAAAAATAAACTGAGAAATAAGAACGAGCTCAATAACAACAATTTGCTGCTGATTCATTACATACGGGTCCTCTGAATCGTATGGTAATATAGATCTAGCTCTGCCCGGTTCGAATATATGTTGTGGGGTCATTCTACTAGCATTCGTGGTATGCTGTCTTGGTGTTCTATATAGCCAAGAAGGAGGGGGTGACTCACTGTAATCATAAAACAGAGGTCGGAATGTCGGTACTATGGGTTTGAATGCTGGGGGTTGGGATGTTGAGGGTTGAAATACTGGGGGTTGGAATGGTGCAGATAGCTGCCTTTGGAGTTGTCTTGTGGGTTTCTGGCAAAACAATAGAACAATTAAATTAGCTTATCAACAAAGCAAACAATGTCTAAAATAACAGAGGGCCAACCAACCAGAGGTAGAGATACTTTTGTACAAAGGGGTGAGACCTAGGGCCTGGTATACTAAGTAATACTTACTTAACTGCGCTAATGCCATACAATCAAGATGGTCTAACAATATTCTTCATTTTATTTATGTCAGTATTGCCCTTTAAGTACTACTGGCACATACAGTATTGTTGCACATTATAATAATAATTGAAATCTAGCTGTCCCTTTAACTTAGGATGTTCACATATTGCATAAATTTAATACTATCGAATGCTTAATGTCTACTGTAAACACATTATTAACAAGCCTAGTAAATAAATAATCTTGATAACTATTTAAATAATCTTAATAACTATAATAATTATAATATTCAAAAGCACACATTGTATTATGGCATTTTTCTACATACTGACCGAATCTTCATTATTCTTGATAACACTGACAGGATCTTGAGTTTGTATACGCGACGAGATACAGCCATTTTCAATAAAGGCTCATTATCCGCTAATGCAAGTAGTCTTCTTATAATTCTAGTATAAAGTTATCCGAGTAAAAAACTCTTTGGAATTAAGTTTTACAAAATAATAGCTCAAAATAATCATTATAGTCAATTTTTTTTCAAAATCATGAACCAGGTAGAAATATTCCCCCATCAGCTTATCATACATGCCCACTGAACAATGCCACATGCACAAGCTATTCCATCCCAGTGATAGTGGTGGGATCTACATGCACTGCCTGAGTACATGTAACAAGCTATATTATGTAAATGATGCACATAGGCTATATACTGGCTTCATACTTTTTATTGATCATTCCAGTGAAATCTTCACCATTAAGTACAGGCCAGTATCCTTCATTGAGCTGGAGCTCATCTGATCCTGCAGCACTTCCATCAATATCCATTGTTTCCACATACACACCTAAGTTTCTATAAAATACAGCAATTAAAAAGCATAATTATACAAGGCAGTACATTTATAATGTATATATTGGGATTATCAAGAGTATCTTTGTTTTGATGAATTTTAACGATGTGTATGCTATTTTCCCTATTAAATGCAATAAACAACAATGACATTGCTGAATAGCTTTAAATAAATTCATTAACTCATATCACCTACCCACTTGTAAAAAAAACTCAGCCATTATTTTGGTATTAAAGTATTATGCGTGGATGGATCAAAGGTTGTATTTGCCATACAGTACACTTATTGTATGGAGTTGTTCTGCGGTCATATTGATACAGAACACTTTTGGTTGATACAGAACACCTTGTGGTTAAACAATTGTTTATCACACAAACACTCACACAAGCGTTAACATAAACACTTGCAGAAACGAAAGCATTCAAACAACTTAAACGCTGAAACAAACAAACACTCACACAACTTTAAATGGTCACACAATTAAACACTCGCATAGACACACTCACAAGCACTTACACTAACGCTCACACAAATACTCACATCATTACAACACTCACACAGCGGACTCACAGAAACACTCAACAACAGTAAACGTTGTTGATTCGCCCCACACAAAAACCGTAAATAAGTTAAAGCATGGTGAGCATGTGCTTGCGTGTATGTGCAATACAGTACTCGAGGCGTGGTCTCGAAAGCCATACAGCACTTGGCTTCGCCTCGTGCTGTATGGCTTTTTCAACCATGCCTCTCATACTGTATTGCGCATACAAGCACTGCTACCATGTTTTAACTACTACTTGTAGCAATATTTTAACATTTATTGTACTACTACTAGTACTATAGGTATCTTTATACTCCATACATAATGATAACAATTATAACCAATGGACTCCTCCTATTAAATCTCACTCTTTATTTAATTTATCATCATTTGGAGCCATTGCACCATCATCACCAAGAAATAAATCCAAGTCCACCTAAATAATAATAATTATTATAAAAAATAATAACAGCTAGCCTACCCATCATGTACTTATACCGTCAATCATGTAAAATATGAAAATACCCTATATAACATGGATATTTTACCATACAGCATGATTGCCACTATTGATTGCATATTATAGTTTATGACTTCTAGAATATACTTTTGTATGTATGGAAATAGACCAAAAAAATGGTGGCTATGCTGGTATACAACTTTGCATTGATTGAGTAGTAGCTTCTCAATTTCTAAAAGAACTGAATGTCAAGCTCAGGTATATGCAATTAATGTATAGTTTCACTAAAAATAATTTTTTTATCCTACTCAATGAATACAAAACAGTACAACAACATGGCTGCCGTTTTTTTTTGTTTTACTGATTCTGCAGAACACGCGCGCGAAGTTACATAAGTGACATATATGAATATACATGTACATGTACAATACATTGTATATCACTATAGTACTAACCAACTCCTTAGTTGAAGTACTCTTGATAGGATCCTCAGCAGTTGTGTGTGACGAGATACAGCCATTCTCAAAATATCAGGCTCATCATCCATTATTTCATGTAGTATCTGCAGTGTTCTAATACATTAAATGGTAGAAAAAAACCCGGCAAATATCAACTCATCAATGAACTGAATAGATACATAATTATAATATTGTGCCCCTATTACATTTAATTGAAGGAACATAAAGGGGGCCACATAACAACTACACATCAATGCTATGAGGCTATACACTAGCTATATACATGCATGTGTACCTTATATTGCTTATTTTAGTGAAGTCTACGCCATTATACAGGCCAGTATCGTATCATTGAGTTGGAGTTCACCTGATCCAGCAGCACTTCTATCACTATCTATTGCTTCCACATACACACCTAAGTTTCTATAAAAATACAATATGCAATTGCATGATAGAACGCATGGATTCATCTTTAATTCACCTTCCATTAAAGGATTTACGACTAGATAATTTTAAAGCATGAAGATACTTTCCTCGAAAAATTTCAATGAGTTGCTACAATATTCATCTTATCGGGAATCGGGAATATTGGGAATGTACGCTGGGATGTTGGGGGTTGGAATGTTGGGGGTTGTAGCATGGGCAGATTGCTGCCTTTGGAGATGTCTTGTGGATAACAGAAGGCTATCTGAGGGGCTAGCAAGTGGGTGATATCTAGCCACGATCAAAATGGTCTAACAATACATTCTTCATGTTAATATGCTACACTATATCTCTGTCTTCAGTGTAAATTGGTGTCTGTCGGCTTTCCAGGGAGATAAGGGAGTTGAGGTCCAAATTATAAAAATATGGGTATACAGAATTATGGAAAGTTTGCATGAGAAGTTGGGTGTGGCTGAGTTGGATAGGTGTATTATGCCAGCTGTGCTGAGACAGTGATCCATATTTAAGTGTTGAGCTTTTCCTGACCCTCTGTTGATGAAAGGGTCAGGCCATGCCTGACTAGTAATGCACACACAAACTGATTACTGTACTGAACCCTCCGCCTCCTCCCACGAGCTCATGTTTACATAAAAAAGTATGGGTTAAAAAGATGACAAGCAATAATTAGGAATTTGGAATACAATGTAGACTAGGTTAACTATCAATCTAATATACAGAGTAAACTAACTGGGGATATACATGTACATGTACATTACTGACAATTCTTATTTCACCAGCATGCACTCATCTTTCATATGTCACACAACTATACAATGAGCTAAACGCCGCCGGCATCGTCAAGATACGAAAAAAAAATTATGTTAAAAGATCAATCATAACAAAATAATAAATAAAAGCACACATTTTTCTTGAATTTTACTGATTGTATGTTTTTGTATCAATACTCCTAGTAAGGTATTGATCCTGAAGGTCTGTGAATAATAGATTACTATAGGATATGTCAGCACCTAATACAGTAGCTTCACTAGGAAGTTCCCTGATATCATCAGAGTCCCAATGCAATAATGTCTCGTCATTGACAGAGAGGAATTCACAGCAACCCTCGAATGTAGGTCTTTCATTAGGATTAAGATGCCTAAAGAGTATACGTGTGTGTACATTAGTTACACATCAGTAACAATATTATAGAACAAAAATTATTAAATAAATTACGTTGTTTGCAAAATACATGTACATGTATATGACCAGGTCCAGTTTTATTTGGTATTAAACTATTTATAAAAAAGCACTGCTTTCAACATTAATTTAATGTCAGGTTCAATAATCATATCAGTCTCCAATCATCTTTACTACCCATTCATTCACATTAATCTTAATGTAACTAATTTTTTCCTAACCAAGACTGAACCATAAGTCTGTATATCTTCCTTGGGCATCCAGGGGGCGGAGGCATTATTTTGCCTTGTGAAATGAGTTGATTGTCTTCTAGAAGGGGGAGAGGGTTTCTTCCCAGTGACCATATCTCATACATCAGCATCCCATAACTGTACACATCACTCTTCTCAGAGTAACGACGCTCTTTTAATGCCTATAATAAAATGGACGGTATAGGTACTAAAGTTTGTCACATTGAGTAGAGGATTCGCTCGTTAGATATTCATATGATTCATTAATTATCCAATGCAATGCCCACATGCTTTTGTACTTAGTTAATTATAATTAGTTGCATATTAATGGTATGGATTAATAACTTCATTATTGATTTCTAATGTACAATATACTAGAATGTGTGTGAGATATACAGTCTCATAATCATGATGGGATATACTGTGTTATGGTAACTGTCACTGAGCACTATTATGTATGTATTATCACTGTGCCAACTGTCACTGCTGACCAAGACATGCCCACCCACTAACTCTTTGCTTACCTCAGGTGCTGTCCATCTGATCAGGGGAACTTTCTCATTATCACTCAGATCGTATAGACATGACTAGATGACCTTGTCATTCTGAAATTGCCAATCTAATTATAAAAAACATAAAATGCATGTTATTATAAAAGCCACAATGCAGGACTGTCGTTAGAAAATGATAGAAAAAGAAACTACATGTATATACTTAGCTTCACAAGACAAACACACGTCAGATATAAAAAAGACAAAGGAAAGCATGTACCGTATAGCGGGTAATTTTCAAAGGTGCAAAATTTCGAAATTTTTAAAAATATGGCTTAGCAGAAATTTCGAAGTCATATATAAATTTTGAAATACCTTACAGAAACAGCCATATATCCGTGATGGCCACTGAGTTGGTAGTTACGAAAGAAACAACTTGTTCTGAAAATTTTGAAAATTAGCACCGTTTGAAAATTATACCCGCTATACGGTATCACAAATAAGCTATATTAGATGTTATAATAACTGCATGTAATAATTATGAAGCACCAGTAAAAGTTTTTAATCCTGTATCCTCATCCTTCTTTCCTGACCTAATCCTTGTAAAGCCTTACCTTGCAGACAAGATTCTCATTAAGTAAAATATTCCTGGCTGTTAAGTCCCTATGAACAAATTTTTTGTTGGCAAAGTGTTTCATACAAGTAGCAATATCTCTACAGAACTTGAGGAGCTGCCGAGGAGTCAATAGAGGCTTTCTACCAACTTCAGGCCTACAGGAAAAAAAACACAACATGCAGCTAAGGCTTTACAATACTGATTATTTAGTAATATCACAGTATCGATGCTAAAGGGCTTCACTTAAGTTACTTAGTTATTGACTTATTCATAAAATTTACAATATACAATAATGATCTATATTAAAAGGTATACCGAGGTGTTACTGGAAAAAAAATTATTGCAATAATTGTTTTATTTGATACTGTAAAACCTTATGTATAATGTACATGTATTATTATAGGGATTATAATTACATCATTATTATTAATAACTATTAATAAATGTAATTGAGGTGCAGATCCCTCACTGTGTTTAAAAATCCACCTGGCGGGTCTCGAATGTGCATTTTAATATTTATAACTTTAATTTGCTAACTAACTATTACCTAACACGCCAACTACCGTATCCCTCCCAACTATGTGGCTCGGGATAATAAAAATCACCTGCTTGCGTTTAGATAACTCTTGAGGTCTCCTTCTTTCATCAGTTCAATTACCAGATATAGCTACATATGTGGAGAGGAGCAGTAAATGAGTACTAAGCACTGAATGCATGTATTCAATATAATTATACTGTATAATCGTATATGTATGTTGGTGTGTGTCTTGATGCCATGTAATTTGCTTTTATTTTACTTAATTTATTTCATTTTCAAAGCATGCATGTAAACCACAATGGTAATAAAAATTTTCAATTGTCATCATTTCAGCTGATGACGAAAATATTTAGACACTGAAAATAAAGCAAATTATGGTATTACCTAATACCTTATAAATAAATACATTTGAACACCATCATGTTCATGTCACTGACTGCATGTGTGTGTGACACTCACTGGTTCCCCAATGGTTACTACACCAAACAGCTCCACAACATGAGTGATGGAAAACTGTTTCATTAACGCTCCTTCTCTTAGTAGCTGTGCTCTATTTTCCTTTCTCTCGTTTTCTCGACATACTTTAACTGCCACATTTTTCTTCACTCCACCTTTTAGTAACCACACTCCTTTCCACACTGTACCAAACTGACCATCACTCAATTCCTCACTGAGACTATAAGGAGTGAAATCAATCAATATGATACATATAGATTGTACAGTGATGCTATAGTTTACAGCAACAAAGAGTGCCAGCTAGATCATTATGATTATAATAATTATTAAAACTCTTCAGACACATGCACTAAGTTACATGTATACATTAGGCTATATGCAAGCAGAAAAATTGCTAACAATTGAGTAATTAGCTTGATATTTTACATTCACATACACATGTAGGGCTTCACTTCACTAATCATTATAATAATACATTACACATTACGTGCAAGTTAACTGACTCACGAAATATCTCCTCGACTCAGCTCGCGGCATTCCTTTTTGTTCATTTGGTTATATATCAACTCAGTCACATCAGCAGGATCCCAGGTGTAATAATAGTAACCTTTTGTTTTCTTCAGCTTTCTTTTAGGAACAGCGGGAAATGTTTTTGATGAATGTTGCTGTTCTAATTCCTAAAAATTTAATTAACAGCCTTTTATGCATGATTATCACTAGAACTAAATGTAATGAATAATCATATGCCTTGGGCGAAATTTTGAGAAATAATTGAAAATAACAATATTAATATAGCTGAATCAACCATTTCAATACACAAACAAATAAAAACATGCATGTGCACCAGTCAAACGAACATGGTGACCAGCAATAATTCTGTCCATCAAATAATTAAGCAAAAGATTTTTGTCCTAGTCTCTGCCATATCTGGCCTTAAAATCATGAAAGCACTATAAAGTGCTGAACCATCATAGTCATGCATGTATATACTTGATCCGATACAAATTTGACAACACAAAGCTTTTTAAATCTAAGTCATACTACAGCAATATTACAGGCTACAAATTCTGCACACTCCAGCACACACACTTACAGTAGAACACAGCACACCATTATATTTACATGTAAGTAAAGGTTCTTTACACTTTAAACTAACTGAACCAAGTAAAACTCAAGCATGTAATAAACTTGTACTGATCGAGAGCGGACCATCAAGTTTCATTAGACAGACTCCAACATTTTCGCACCTAACAAAACACACAATCACTGTAGAATTATAGATGCACAAGATGTTGGACCTTCACATGCAGCAAATTTTAATGTCTAGAGCCATCCAACAGCCAGTCTTCACAAGAATAGAAGCCATTCAAGCAAATATCTAAGCTATCAAAGGCCATAATAAGGTCAAAACTTTACAATGTGCAACATATGCTCAAGGGGCGCAGTCTGAGAAAATGGCAACCTGCAAAACAATAACTCAGAGAGCTTTGTCTTAACCTTAGTCCTTTTTTTTCTACTGAAAAATCATTTAAATCACAGAATTACGAATTCACCAAACGCCTTCAATGGAGTGTCGATAAAATTCTACCATCAAGTATCCAGGGAGATTATGTGGTCACACACACACAGACACAGACAGACAGACAGACAGACAGACAGACAGACAGACAGACAGACAGATAGATAGATATATAGACAGACAGACAGATAGACACAAACAAACTACTATAACCCTCTGCCCATACTCGGGTTAATTACGAGATTATTGATATCAAGCGAATGCATGTTATCATTATTAATTAATGTTAGCTAGTGTATGCGCCTTCAATAGAAAATTAAACATTAAGTACTAGTATGCATCCATAGAGATTAACACACACTAACACAAACACACAAAAACCAACTGCTACTGATAACCCTCTGCATGCCCAAGCTTGTATTAATAGCATAGTTGTGAATTATTGAATACAATAACATAATCACTGACTCTAATTATCTACTACAATATGTATAATAACATGTAGTATGAAGTCTGACTCAATCATTATATGTAGTACTAAGTTTGATTTAATCATATAACAATGATTATAATACTGACGTGAATGGTTTGGTTTGCCTTGTCCAGTTGCTTTTCTAATTAAATGTATAATTTTACAACTATAAGTATTGTGAACCATTTAAAAGGTAGTATACTATACCTTTATCAATCATTTCACTGACCAGCTTCTCATACTTTGCTCTCAAGGAAAGAATTTCTGTATCTATATAAAAATACAGAAACGAAAACTAATTATACCTATGATGTCGTAATTATTATACCTTTGATAGCCACTTCCTGAAGAAGACAAAGCTCTCTTGCTTTTAAAAATTGTATTTCTGAAACTGAAACAAAAATACAAATTCCATCATAAATTTTCCATAATTATAAAACCAAAATCAATTATACGTACAACAAAACATACCAGCATGTAAGTCACTGGGGTCGTGTTCTATATGTGATCCATCAGCCACTGCAGCTTGTTCCAGTGGTAGCTTGTTCTCGTCCATGAGTAAATCTATTATGGGATACTATACATAAAGCCCTTCACTCAGTTTGATGATTATGTTATACCTTTTTTTGTAGTTGATCTACGTAGAAAATTATTTTCTAGCAGTAAACGTTTAACCACCTTCTCTTTTATAATACAAGAGCTGCATTCCTCAGAGGATGGATCAACAATGGCCTCCACGTGTTTGTTATGGCCTAAGATACACACGTAATCCACACTGTGGCTGCTACCAGATAATGACAATTCCTTACTCTCGACAGCTTTGATATTCACTATGTTGGTCACAGCATTATCTCCATTGTAAGTGGCTACTTCTGGATTACAACCCACAGCTAGTAATAGCTGTATTGCTCGTGTGTTCTTTAGTTCAATAGCTTGTAGCATTGCTGCTTCAATCGATTCACATCCTTCTCCTTCGATGTTGTAGATGACGTCGCTTCCAATGTGTAGATAAATCACTCCAATGAGTCTAACAAACTCTAAAGGTAACACAGGGAGTAACGTGGTGGTGTCGATATCAGGAATAATCCAGTTGAGGCAGACGCAACCCTTTGTGATGGTAACGTGTGCCATGATATCGTAGAGGGTGAGGAATATTTCATTTATGATTACTTCAAATTGCTTCATTGTAAAGTGTTTCCAGAACTCTCGAACCTTCAGTTTCACAAGCTTTTGGCCTCCAGTGAGTACAGTTAACTCCTTCTGCTGGACTAGGCTAACTAATGCAAGCATTTTGGCTGATCGTTTAAAAGCATCAACTGATTCTTTTAATTTAGCCAATTCTTTCAGCAAAGTGCTTTCTTCGCTCAAGAGGCTTTCAACAAGGAATCCAAAAATACGGAAATTAAGGATGGAGCAGTGTTTCCTCAACCGTCTGAAGACGCTGTTTAGTGTTGCCTGGTCGAGCGGTAGTGGATCCAGACCACAGGTATCTTCAATCAGATTCTGAGCTTGTTGAAGGTCAATATTGGTCCGCCCAAAGGCCAGTTGAATTCTGTGTTGGATTTGGGACAATCGTTCAGCCAGTGACAGGTACTCTGCTCCAATGCTTTCAATGTCCTCCCCTTTTATTGTTAATTGATCTGCAGTGGTCAGGGATTGGGTATCCTGCTCGGGAACCTGAAGAGGGTGTGGCCAATTGCTTGCGGTCGAGTCATCCTTGGCTCTGATGGTGATGTACTCGGTGTGTATTCTACTGGCTAGACCAATGTTCCCAATTTTCTTCAGAGCATCAGCAATGGCCTCCCAGGATGGTAGCTTCCCTCTCTTCTCCAGACACTTGTGTACTTCAATCAAGCACCTCAGGCTACCCTCTGCTCTGTACAACAGCTGTATCTCATCCAATTCCGCTGTAGGCACCCCCAGTAACGTGGCGAGAGTATACCACTGGCCTTTCACATCCGATAGAACATCGATGAACTGCGTGACACTGGATGAATCAGGAGGTATCGCTTGTTCTTCTAACGACATCTTGGCTAGCTTTGTAACGACTAGCTAGGTCCGAGGTCTATCCAACGTACACGTCACCTGACCATCATCATTAGGCCGGGGTGGGGCTCGACAAGCGAAAAATCCTAAACTGCATGATCTTGAGAAACCGTATACGCTGAAAGTGAATGGTACTCTGACTACTCTCTGCTTATCTGACCAATGGCCGGCTCAGTACACCACTATATCTCCGTCATCGGTTGTCACTAAAGTACTACAGGCGCTAGGCGCCAGCATACACTTGGCTGCTGCTGCTGCTGCTGCTGTAGTTGGTGGGTGTGGCTCGAGTGTGCATGGCTACTCAGTGCTGCACATTAATAGTGTAAAATTTATTTGCCGGATTCGCAGTTATAGTTGGAAAATGGTTGCATGTGCCTTAATTTGAATTTTGAATGGATTTTATTTGCCAGTTTTTGGCTGCCCGTTCTCTTCAGGTGCATTGCCTGCAATATTCTCCCATGATAGCGATCTTCCATTTTCCTCTCCAGGTACATGCATCAATTACTCAATCAGACACCGCAATTCTCCCAACCACTCGGAGATCCCACATATCATATTATCAAGTTCATATTGGGTGCCAATGGAACACTCCCATTTAAACTGTACCAGTCCAATTCAGCAATCAGGACTTTAGCAAATTCGTCAATTGCGTGATTGAATTAATTAATGACGGCCATGACTGGAATCTCATAACTTTTTATTAGCCTCTTTTTTTTTACAACAAAAGAACTATTATTTTTTGAATAATAATGTACAAGTTTTATATCTTTCTGTCAATAATAATTACATCAAAGTAATAACAATAACAAGGTGGTTAGTAACAGTTATTAATAGTTTAAGAGTGTGAAGGGCGTGGTTTGATCAACTTTCAGATACTGTGAGGACTGCTACTGCTGACGGGGACTGTGGGTG
>JAYJLX010087576.1:0-23741 GCA_036873525.1 Chalinula nematifera
TCCAGCAATATTTAAATCTAAGTGAGCAAAGAGATTTATTTGTCGAGGCAAGCCAGATCAGGAGCCAAAGTAGTGAAAAAATTATAGCTCCAAGAAAGACCATTGTTGATAGAAACCAGAATGATCTAGCAATTAGCATTCAAAGACCAACTTTAATTTTTAAAACCGATGCTGACAAAGAAAGAATTATAAATTTTGCGAACGATAATTCTAAAATTATCTTTTTAAATGCATATAAAAGGCTTTATTTTGAATCAAATATTGATCAAAAATTTATCTCAGAAGCCCAGGAATTTTGTGGCTGCACAATAATTAGAGAGGATTTGTTCAGGAGGTATTACCCATATGGCTCAATTGCGGGGACAGTAGTAGGTTTTGCAGGAGCAGATGGAGGGCTTGATGGAGTTGAGGAGCTATTTAACTCTTCTTTAAATGCTGAAATTAAAGAGGATTTCTTTATTAGAAGTGCAAAAGGTCAAAAAACATTTGGGAATTTAGAATCATTTAACTTAGAAAAAGAAAAACTAACATTAACTCTCGATATTACCTTGCAGTACAAACTTTTTGAGGAGCTTAAAAAAGCGATTGTAGACTCAAAAGCTGCGGGAGGTTTTGCTTTAATAATGGATTCAAAAAATGGTGATATTTTAGCTATGGCTAGTTACCCATCCTTTAACCCAAATAATTCGTCTAGAGTCTTGAAAAGGAATAGATTAATGGAAGATTTCTATGAGCCAGGGTCATTAATAAAACCATTTACAATAGCTGGTGCTTTAGAAATGAAGCTTATAGAAAAAGATACAGTTATAGATACAAATCCAGGTTATGTAACTCTTTCAAACATTAGAAGAAGTGAAGCTGGAGGCAAAAACTTTGGTGAAATTATGCCTGATGAAATTATTTATCATTCTTCTCAGGTTGGAACAGCAAAAGTAGCAATTAAGTTTTCTGATGATCAATTAAAAAATAACTTAAGAAGGTTTGGATTTGGAGAATTCTTAGAGATGGATTTATCTCTATCTAATCCAGGCACTATTCTAGATGCACCTAAGCTTTATGAAATTGATAAAGCATCAATGGGATACGGCTATAGTCTTGAAGTAAATTCATTACAAATAGCTAGAGCCTATAGTGTCTTTGCAAACAAAGGATTATTGATTGAGCCTAGAATATCTGTTGATGATAGCTTCCAACCAAAAAAAGTCTTAGATGCTGAAATTGCAGATTATGTATTAAAAGCTTTGCGAGACACTGTTTTAATTGGCACAGCATCAGATTTAAGTAAAAACTCAGTGGAAATTGCAGGAAAAACAGGAACAACAAATAAATATATTCAAGGCGAAGGGTATGCACAAGGAAGATATCAATCAAGCTTTGCTTCAATATTTCCTTATTCTGATCCGAAATACATCATGATAGTAACCATAGACGAACCTGATCCAAATAAATATTTTGGAGGAGACGTTTCAGCACCAGTAGTAAGTGTGATGGCAGAATTTTTAGAAAGATTAAAATATTTATGAAAAACCCATTGAAGCAAGATTTCCTTCAAAACAAAAAATTTACTTGTAATACAAAGTATTTGCAAAATGATGATGTTTTCATTTCTATAAATGGAGGCTTCAAGTATCTTGATGAAGAGACATTAAAAAAAGCCTCGTGCATTATTTTAGATGAGCATGATGATTTTGAAGGCCATGGCAAAATAATAAAGTGTTCTAAACTTAATGATAATTATTTGCAATGGTTGGACGAGTTATTTTCAATTGATCATAGTCAGTTTAATAATTTTTTTGTAACTGGAACCAATGGCAAAACAACAACTACCCATTTTTTGAGTGACATATTATCAGCAAATAATATTGATCATGGTTCAGTTGGAACATTGGGAACATTTATAAATAACGAGTTGGTCTTTCAAAACCAGTTAACAACAGAAGAGCCTACTTACATTCGAAGCTTTCTTGATGTCTGCAATAAAAAAAATATTGATAAAGTTCTTTTTGAGGCCTCATCAATAGGCATTGACCAAGGCAGACTTGATGGTATGCCAATAAAGCATGCGGTCTACCTAAATCTTTCTAGAGATCATCTTGATTACCATCGAAATTATGAAAGTTATTTGCAGGCAAAGAGGAGGCTAATTGAAAATGAAGAACTAGAGACTTTGGTTTTCAATGCTGATCAGCCTGAATTTATAGATTCTTTAAGTAACTCAAATGCAAAAGATGTTTTTCAGATTTCGAATAGGAATAAATCAGCAGATATCTTTTACGAAATTAAAAACTGTGACCTGACTGGAAATATGAAATTCATAGCTCGAACACCATGGGGTGAATTCGATGCAGAAGCGAAAATATTAACAGAATATAATATTTTTAATCTCTTGGCCTCTCTCCCTTATTTTTATTCAGTAGGTGGCGATGTGCCAAGTTTTTTTCAGTCTTTAGCTTCTTTATCGCTGCCTGAGGGTAGGCTTCAAAAAATTAATGAAAGGCCAATTTATATTGATTATGCGCATACACCCCATGCTCTTGAACAGGCGTGTAAATCATTAAAAAATCATGAAAATAAATTAATTTTAGTGTTTGGAGCAGGTGGAGATAGAGATACTGGCAAAAGAAAGCAAATGGGTGAAATTGCTGATAAATATGCAGATGAAATTATTGTAACAAGCGATAATCCTCGAAACGAAGATCCTGCAAAAATAGCAGATATGATCATTGACGGCATTTCAAATGAATCAAAAATACATATTGAGCTTGATAGATCTAAAGCAATCAGTCGAGCAATTGATAAAATGGACGGAACAAGCACGCTATTAGTGTGTGGCAAAGGCCATGAAAAAAATCAGATTATTGGAAATAATAAATTCTTTTTTTCAGACAAAGAGGAAATCATCAAATGTATAAATTAAATGGTTTTAGAGATTTAGAGCAAATAGCAAAATTTTTAGGATCAAGTGCAACAAATAATATGGTCATAAATGAAGTTGTATTTGATTCAAGACAGGCAAAAAAAAATTCATTATTTATCCCGCTTAAGGGAGAACAATTCGATGGCGAGGAGTTTGTACAAGACTGTTTGAATCGTGGAGCTGCATGCTTGTCTATGAATTCTCATGAAGGCGCAGTTATTCAAGTCCCAAATGTTTATACAGCACTTTTAAAATTAGCTCAGCAAAAACTTGAAAATCTCTCTCCAGTAACTTTTTTCATAACTGGAAGTTATGGAAAGACAACAATTAAAGATATGTTGAAATTTTTTATCGGAGCGGATTGTCATGCTACTAGCTCGAATGAAAATAATGAATTTGGTATTCCATTTACTATCTTAAGTATGCCAGAAAGCGCAAAGTTTTTGGTTGTTGAGTGTGGAGCAAGAAAGCAATGGGACTTCGAGGAGATATCTAGTATCTTAAAATGCGATGTCTTCATTTTGACAGGCATTGCAGGCAATCACTTGGAAACGTTTGGTTCTATAAAAGAAATAGAAAATACTAAATTACAACTTAGGCATTCGTTAAGAAATCAAGCTAACTTTATTGATGGAAGAATTATTCAAGAAACTAATTATGAAAGGTTTAATAAATTACTTGTCGAACAAGCCTTATCATTAATCAACTTAGAAAAAGAGATTCATAATGATGATTTTGTTCCATCTTCAGGAAGAGGAAATGAAATTCAATTATATGAAGGAAAAATTATTGATCACACATATAATGCCAGTCCCCATACTATGGTCTCAACTGCTAGCAAGTATGATCCTAAAGAAACAATCTTAATTTTAGGAGATATGGCAGAACTTGGTGATACAGAGGATAAACTTCATCTTTCAACTTTAAATGAGCTGAAGGAATATCAAATATTTGTTACAGGGAATATATTTAAAAAGGTATTTTCAAAAGCTGACTCTAAACAACTAACTTATTTTCAAGGTATTACAGATTTTCCAAAAGATATTTTTGTGAAATTACTCAAAGAAGGCAAAAACTTATACTTTAAAGGTTCAAGGTCGAGTAAAATGGAAAACTACATCGAAGCTTTAATAAATGATTGAATTTTTTTTAAACTTTCTTCCTGAAAAGTCGCCATTCCTCAATCTTTTCTCATACTTGAGTACACGAACTATTCTTGCAACACTCACCGGATTAACAATTGTAATTTTTTGTGGAGATTATTTCATAAACAAGATTAGATCTTTGCAATTCAAGCAATCAATAGGTGATAGGGGGCCAGAAAGCCACAAAGCAAAAGATGGAACACCAACAATGGGAGGTTTGCTTGTAGTAGGTGCTGTCATATTCTCAGGATTGCTTTGGGGTGACTTAAATAGCAAATATATTTTAATTTCTCTTTTTTGCTTAATATCTTTTGGCTTAATTGGCTTTGTTGATGACTACAAAAAGATACAAGAAAAAAACTCCAAGGGAATCTCATCACAAACAAAACTTTTTTATCAGTTCATAGCAGCATGTGCTATTTCAATAGCATTATTCATGACAGCTTCAAGTGAAGCAGAGTACTCCTACATTGTTCCTTTCTTTAAGGATGTATTTTTAGATTTTGGTTTTTGGTTTGTATTTATTTCTATATTTATTCTTGTTGGTAGCTCAAATGCAGTTAATTTAACAGATGGCTTAGATGGTTTGGCTATATTGCCTGTAATTATAATCACAGCAGCTTTGGGAGTTATTGCTTGGGCTTCAGGCAATGTTATTGCAGCAGATTATCTTTACATACCATTTGTTGAAGGAACTGGTGAATTGCTTGTTTTATGTGGAGCAATGGTTGGAGCAGGTATTGGTTTTCTATGGTTTAATACTTACCCAGCGCAAATATTTATGGGGGATGTTGGGTCTTTATCTATGGGTGCATTTATTGCATTAGTAGCCATTATAGTTCGACATGAGATTGTTTTTGCCGTGATGTCTATGGTATTTATCATGGAAGCAATGAGCGTCATTTTGCAAGTCTCATCCTTTAAATTACGAAAGAAAAGAATTTTTAAAATGGCACCTATTCATCATCATTTTGAATTAATTGGCTGGAAGGAACCAAAAATTATTGTTAGGTTTTGGATATTAACTTTTATTTTTGTTCTGATAGGCCTCTCTCTGTTAAAAATAAGATGAAAAAATCACTTATCCTTGGTTATGGTATAACGGGGAAATCTTTTGAGGCGTACCTCTCTAAAAGAAATATAAATTTTGATATTTTGGATGAACAAAAAGGTTTTATTCCTGATAATTTTACCAACACCCAAAGTTTTTTTGATATCTATGATTCAGTCTATATCTCTCCAGGCATAAATTTTAAAAAATTATTTCCTGAAGTTGCATTAGAGCAAATTAATTTTATAAGTGACCTAGATATTTTTTTTAAAAAAAATAGTTCCTTCAAAATAGGCATTACAGGAACAAATGGAAAAAGTTCTCTTGCATATTATCTAGAGCAGTTGCTAAACAAAGCTTCATCAGCTATAGCCTTGGGCAATTATGGGAATGCCTTGCTTGATAACTTAGAACATACTAAAAAATACTCTGTTATTGAGGTTTCAAGTTTTCAATTAGATAAGATGAAGGAAAATAACTTTGATCTTACGGTTATTACAAATATTCAAAGAGACCACATTGATTATCATGGCAGTTTTGAAGCTTACAGAGAATGTAAGCTAAAAATATGTCGTGATGGAATAAAAAATTTAATAAGCGATGATGAAACTGATTTATCTAATTTAGCTTTTCAAGTTTTTGAATATTTAGAGCCCAAAGCCAACCTAGATAGCTTTGAGCTTAAAGATCTTCCACATAGATTAGAAGAATTTAGAACAGGATTCATAAATGATTCTAAATCAACTAACCTTGCTTCACTTGAGTATGCATTAAAAAAAATAGATTTTATGGGGAATTTAATTATGTGTGGGGATCCTGCAAAAGAGAGTTACTCAAACCACAATATTGAAGGCCCAAAAAAAGTTTTAATTTTTGGTAGGCATGCTAGAGAAATCGAAAAATTAATTCTCCATGATCATAAATTAGTATTTGAGACCCTTGATTCGTTGTTAAGATATCTTTTAGAAGAGAAAGTTGAAGGAGATGTTTTATTTTCTCCTGGGCATCCAAGCGGAGAAGACTTTCAAAACTTTGAAATACGAGGAAATTCCTTTAAAGAAAAAGTAAATGAATACTTTAGCTAAACCAAAAGAAAATTTAATTGACCCTCTAATTCTTATTCCAATTCTTTTACTGACATCAATAAGCGCACTTTTTATTTTTTCTGCATCAAATGTTATTGCCTCTGAAAACTTTAATAACCCATTTTTTTTTATTGAACGACAAGTAGTTGCTTTTGCACTTTCTTTGATAATGTTTTCAGTTTTTTTATTTATTCCAATTTCCTTTTATAGAGAGAATGGGCTGCTTTTATTTTTTTTATCTGCCATTTTATTGGCTTTAGTTCTTATCCCCGGAATAGGAAGAGAAGTTAATGGAAGTAGGAGATGGTTAGATTTAGGTTTCATGAATATGCAACCTTCAGAAGTAGCTAAAATTTTTGTTCCAATATACTTATGCGGCTATTGCTTAAGAAGAAAAGAACAGCTTGAAAGCTCATGGCGAGGTTTCTTAAAGCCAATTGTAATTACATCTTTAATAAGCATATTGTTATTCTTTGAGCCAGATATTGGTGCAATGGTAGTCATTTTTGCTATTGGTATTGGCATATTATTTATTGGCGGAGCAAAGTTATCTCAGTTAGGAATTTTAACTATTATTTTCGTGACATTAGTTTCTATTTTTATTTACTTTAATGCAGAAAGACTTGATAGGGTGCTGGAATTTTCAAACCCATGGGACAATCAGTATTCTTCAGATTATCAGCTAATTAATGCGTTAATTGCTTCAATACAAGGTGGTTTTTTTGGTCTTGGCATTGGAGAAAGTACCCAAAAATATTACTTTCTTCCAGAAGCTCACACTGATTTTATTTTTTCGATTTATATTGAAGAGACAGGAATGCTTGGCTTGATAGTATTACTTTCAGCTTATTTAATCATCCTTGGACGTTTGTACTTTTTGGCAGATAGGTCAATGAAAAAGAATTTTTACTTTAATAGTTTATTAATTACTGCATTTGCTCTAACTTTCTTTATTCAAACAGCCTTAAATATTTTTGTTAATCTTGGTTTAATTCCAACCAAGGGCCTTGCCCTTCCATTTATTAGTTACGGAAGGAGTAGTGTTATTATGAATTTTATAGGGCTTGCAATCATGCTACGAGCAAGCTGGGAATTTAGAAATAATATAAAATGAAAATAGCAATATTTGCTGCTGGCACAGGTGGCCATATTTATCCAGCGCTTTCAATAGCAGAAAATTTTAAAAAAGATGAAGTTCTATTCTTTGCGTCAAATCGAGAGCTTGAAAAGCAAATATATGCTGTGTCTGATTTTAAAGTCATTCACTTAAAAGTTAGTGGGTTTCGTGGAAAATCCTTACTTGAGAAGATTTTTTTCCCCTTTAATCTCTTGATTAATCTTTTCAAAGTAATTTATGAATTGATTAAATTTAAACCAGCTAAATCACTTCTTATGGGCGGATACATTTCTGTTTTAGGATTAATTGCTAATAAAGTTCTATTTAAGCCCATCTTTTTACATGAACAGAACTCCATAATGGGGAGCGCCAATAAAATGGCATCTTCTTTCACAAAAAAGAACTTTACCTCTTTTCCGATAGGCATAAAGAATGAAAAAGTAATGGGAAACCCCATTAGAGGAAATTTCTGTAATCATAACTACTCAAGCCAGTTAACTAAAACGAAAGTTTTGGTTCTTGGTGGAAGCCAAGGGTGCAAATTTTTTAATGATAATCTGCCAGCAATTCTGCAAAGCTCTGAAATTCAAGAAAGGATAATTTTTCAAACAGGTAATCAGTTTTCAATGGAGAATAGCCATAAAATTGAATACAAAAAATTTATTGATGACATTCCAAAACTATTTAATGAGACAAAGTTTGTAATATGTAGATCTGGTGCAGGCACAATTACTGAGCTTCAGGCATATGGAATGCCTGCAATACTTTTCCCACTACCAAACTCTATTGATGATCATCAAAAAAATAATGCCTTAATTTATGCAGAGGGCAATGATGCTTTTATTTTTGATGAATACAATTTTGATCCAGAACATTTTTTGCAAAAGCTAAATGAATTCAATTCTCTAGATCTCAAAGAATTAAGCAAAAAAGTAAAGAAAGATTTACACTGTGAGGCAGCACTCAATATAGCAAATGAAATTAAGCAAAATTAAAAACATACATTTCGTAGGCATTGGAGGAGTTGGCATGGTCGGCATAGCTGAGATGCTCTTAAATCAAGGCTTCACAATATCTGGCAGTGATCTTGTAAAAAATAAAAATACTTCACGTCTAGAAAAGATGGGCGCAAAAATTTTTCTTGGGCATAATAAAAAAAATGTCTCCGAGGCTGATGTAATTGTCTATTCATCTGCAGTTGTGAAATCTAATCCTGAGATAAAAGCTGCTGAGATGCTCAATAAAACAATAATTCCAAGAGCAGAAATGTTAGCAAGCTTAATGAGGGGGTTTCATAGTATTGCTGTTGCTGGTTCCCATGGAAAAACATCTACAACAAGTCTTATCTCAAATATTTTTATTAAAGCAAACCTTGATCCTACTTTTATCATTGGAGGGAAGATTCTTGGCCAAGAGTCCAGGAGCATTTTAGGAGCAAGCGATTATATAATTGTAGAGGCAGATGAAAGTGATGCATCCTTTTTGCACCTAAATCCAGAAATAAGTGTTGTTACAAATGTAGATAATGACCATTTAGATTTTTACGAAAACGATCCATCAAAATTACAAAAAACATTTCATCAATTTCTAGAAAATCTTCCTTTTTACGGAACTGCTGTAATTTGCATTGATGATGAAGGCGGTCAGAAATTATTCGACGAATTATCTAGGCCAAAAATTTCATATGGTTTTAAGAAATCAGCAAATTTTTATATCAAAAATCTGAAGCAGTTGAAAAACTATCAAGAGTTTTCGGTAACAAATAATTCAAATGGCAAAGAGGTGCGTTTGAAACTCAAAATTCCTGGAAAACATAATGCATTAAACGCTACCGCAGCATATATTGTTGCAAAGCAAGCTGGAATTAATACAAGAATTATAAAGGACTCTCTCTCATCTTTTGGAGGAGTTTCAAGAAGACTTGAAGAGAAAGGTTCTCTGAAGATCAATAATAAATCAATTACCCTAATTGATGATTATGGACACCATCCAACTGAAATTACTGCCACAGTGGATGCATTAACTGCTTCCAATAGAAATAAAAAAATTAATATGATCTTTCAGCCACATAGGTACTCAAGGTCCTCATTATTGTTTGATGATTTCATTAAAAGCTTATCAAGTTTAGATTTAGTAATTTTGATGGATATCTACTCTGCTGGTGAACAAAATCTTAAGGGGATTTCTGCATATGACTTTGTTGACGCCCTTAGGAAAAAAGGCACAAAAGCGCTCTTTGCAAAGAATTTAAAAGAAATATCATCAATACTTGAAAGTGAGGTAAAAGATGGAGATATTTTGGTAACTCAAGGTGCTGGAAATGTTGTAGATATTTCAAATTCACTTAAAGCTTTATATAAATGAAAAATGTAATTGTACTTTTTGGTGGAGATTCTGATGAAAAAGAAATTTCTAAACTATCTGCTGATTCAATAATAAATAATATTGACACCACAAAGTTTGATGCACAGTTATTAGATTTAAATAATCTAAATTTAAAAGAAGTTGATAAAGACACGGTATTTTTTATCGCCGTTCATGGATTTGGTGGTGAGGATGGGCAAGTTCAGGATTTGTTGTCGAAAAATGGATATAGATTTACAGGTTCAGACCATGAATCTACAAAAAAGTGCTGGGATAAGGTTTTATCCAAAGAGATTCTTATCCAAAACAATATTAACACCCCAAAATTTATAACAATCGACAAGAATGAAAATTTGAATTTAAATGATCAATTTTTTTCTGAAATAACAGAATATTTTGTGAAACCAGCAAAGAATGGGTCCAGTCTTGGTGTTTCAAGAGTAACTAATCTGAACGATCTTGAATCAGCAGTTAATGATGCCAAAAAATTTTCTGATCAGGTAATCATTGAAGAGTGCTATGGTGATGCTGAATATACAGTTGCAATTCTCAATGGTATCGCTTTAGAGCCTCTTGAAATTCTGCCCGATCCGAAACAAAGCTTTTATGATTACAAAGCAAAGTATCTTTCAGGCGAAACAAAGAAAGTTGAGATTATTGATAAAGCACTTGCTGAGGAGCTTAAAGCTATGGCAATTAAAGCGTTCTATAGCCATGATTGCAATACATGGGGCCGGGTAGATTTTGTCACAAAAGGTGAGTCTATTGGTGTCTTAGAAATAAATACTGTTCCAGGTTTTACTGAAAAAAGTTTAGTACCACTTGCAGCAAAAAAGTCTGGAATTAATTATCAACAACTTATTACAGAAATAATTGAAGACGCACTATAAATTTATACTTTCCGCTTTCTTACTCTCAATCGTTTTTTTGAGCCTACAGTTATTCAATAAACCAAAAACAAAAGTTCTCAGGTCAATTGATGAGCCATTTTGTAAATTATGTATGTCTGAGCTTAAAGCAAACTTTTATAAAGATTATGAATATGAGAAATACTTGAAATCAGCTAGCTGGATAGAAACAGTGAATAAAAGAAATAAATTTTTCACTATGGAGTATGAGGTAACTCTTAGACAGCCTGAGTTTAAATTCAAAAACGGTCTTTATTATGATAAAAATCTAGAAATTTTTTTTCACCCCACAATTAAACAGCTACCAACCTTAATCTTTGATGCTAGCTCGTTGCAATCGAATAATTTCAATGAAGCACTTTTGATAAAGACTAGTATTTATGGATTAAAGCAGATCGAATACTCGAAAGTCTCTGGATGGACAATCTACCTTAATTCATTGGTAGTTAAACTAGGAAAGAATGAATTAGAAGAGAGATTAATTAAATTGAATGCCATTTTAAGTGATTTTGAAAAAAATAATTTAAAGAATAAAATTCTAGATTTAAGGTACCAGAATGGTTTCTCGGTTACACAATTATGATTTGTATTATAGATCTAGGCACATCTAAAGTAAGCTCAATTCTAATTGATGATGCTGCAAAGATGACAGTAAAAGCTTTTTCTTCTGTCGAGACCCAAGGCATAAAAAAAGGATCCATTATAAATATTGGGGCAACTTCTGATTCAATTGCTGATTCAATACGAGATCTTGAGATGCAATCCGGTGAAAAAATAAGAGAAGTGAATGTTGCCTTTTCTGGCGAACAAATTTCTAGTACTAATTCAAATGGACCTGTTGTCATTGGGCAAAAAGAAGTCACTGCCTCTGATATACAAGATGCTTTAAGAATATCCTCTACCATGAAAGTTCCAAGCGATAAAACTTTGCTTTCAGTTATGCCAATAGAGTACATAGTTGATGGCCAGCCTGGTATTTCTGACCCTATGGGTATGAATGGTGTAAGGTTAGAGGCTCGTACTCATCTTGTTTATTGTTCACAGAATACAAAAAATAATATTTCAAAATGTGTCGAGGAAATTAATAGTCTAAAAATAAACAAATATTTTTTTAATCAACTTGGTGCAGCAGAATGCACGTTAACAAAAGACCAAAAAGAACTTGGCATTTGTTTAATAGATATAGGTGCTGGCACAACTGATTTAACTGTATATAGAGGGGGTTCTATATGTTTCTCAAAGGTCTTGCCAAATGCTGGTGACTACATTACAGAATCAATTGCCGTCAATCTTAAAATACCATCTTACCAAGCTGAGGAAATAAAGAAAAAGTACGGTTGTGCTGTTGCGGACTTGGCCTCTGATGAACAATTAAAGATTACAGATGTAAGCAGCGGAAATGAAACCACTGTTTCAAGAGTTGTTCTTGCCGAAATAGTTCAACAAGCACTTACCAATATCCTTAGATATTGTATAAATACTATTGAGGAGAATGGTCTAAAGGAACACATTCCAGCAGGATATGTAGTTACAGGAGGAACAGCAAATCTAGAAGGAATTAAAAAATTAGGTGATCAAATGACGCAATCAAGCTTCAGTATTGGTTTGCCAATAATAAATCGACCTCAAAAATCTGATCAATTAATTAAACCACAATTTAGTGCAATTGTAGGCCTAGTTCATTTTTATGCCCAAGAACAAAATAAAGAGTTTACCTTTAATCAAAGCAAGGGTATCATAGGCCAGATTGTTGAATGGATTAAATCCGAATTATGATGCAAAACTACGAATTAATGCTCTTACTGAATCCAAATGCTATGGATGAAGTTGATGATTTTCTAAAGGGCTTAGAGGATATTATAAAAGGAGATAAAGGCGATTTAGTTGAAAAAAAATTGCTTGGAAAAAGACAACTTGCATATCCAATCAACAATATGAATTATGCTAACTATGTCCATTTGGACATAAAAGTGAATTCAGAAACACTTACAACGCTTGAAGAAAAATTTAGGTATGATCAGAATGTGTTTAGACATTTAACAGTAAAAATTGCGAAATGACTGAAGATAAAAAAATTAACATAGATTACAGAGACCCTCAATCTCTAAAACAGTTCGTATCTGAAAATGGAAAAATACTTTCATCAAGATACACAAGGCTTAACGCTAAAGATCAAAGAAAACTTACAAAAGCAGTTAAAAAGGCAAGAATACTTGGTTTTTTACCATTCACAGATAAGCACAAAATAGAGGAGAACTAATGAAAGTAGTTCTTGTTACTAAAATTAAAAATTTAGGTGATATTGGTGACATTGTTGATGTCAAAGCAGGCTTTGCAAGAAACTTCTTACTTCCATATCATAAAGCTCTTCCTGCAACAGATGCCTACATTAAAGATTTTGAGGAGAAAAAGGAAGAATACCTCAAAAAAGCTCAAGATGAGCTTTCATTAGCAGAAGCAAATGCAATCGCCCTGGATAAAATGAGCATCTCAATTTCTGCAAACGCACAAGAGAGCGGTTCTCTTTTTGGTTCAGTAGGAATTACAGAAATCTTAGAAGCAATTCATGCTGAAGGTCATGATTTTGTTAAAAGAGCATCTATTATTATGCCAACTGGTCCGATAAAAGAGGTCGGAGAATTCGAGGTAAACGTTGAACTTCATCCAGAAATAGTTAAATCTATATCTATAGAAGTAAAAGCAACGTAATGCCAAGTAACATTGAAGTAGAACAAGCCGTATTAGGGGCATTGTTATTATCCAAAGAAAAATATCCAGAAGTTGATGCATTGATCAATTCATCTGACTTTGAATCTGATTTACATAAAGAAATTTATGATTGTATTAAAGAGCTTGCCGATCAAGGCAAGGGCATAGACCATATAACAGTTTCAAAACTACTTGAAAGAAAAAACTCTCTTCAAAGAGTAGGCGGAATAGACTATTTAAAAGAACTTCAAACTATTCCAATTTCTGCATTGGCAGCTGACAGTTATGCAAACCTAGTCAAAGACCAATCAATCGATAGAAATCTCAAGAAAGTGCTTGATGAATTAATGAAAACTGTTTCAGATCCAAAAGGTAAATCAAGCGATGAACTGCTCAATGAAGCAGAGGCAAAAATTTTTGAATTATCAGAGAATAGATCAAAAACAGATTCCTTAAAGAAAATTGAGGAGTTTGTAGGAACTACCCTTGATAAGCTTGAAGAACTTTCCAAAAAACAGGGAGAGCTTATCGGCTCATCCTCTGGATTTAAAGCCATAGATGGGGTTACACAAGGACTGCAAGACGAAGATCTTATTGTTATAGCCGGAAGACCAAGTATGGGTAAAACCTCACTTGCTATGAACATTGCAGAAAATATAGCAAAAAATGATGATGGTTGTGTTGCTGTATTCAGTCTTGAAATGTCATCTCAATCACTCACATCAAGAATGTTAGCTTCAATGGCTGGCATTTCTCAAAGTAATGTGAAGACTGGAAATCTTACAGATAGACAGTGGGAGAAGCTTATACAACAAGCAAAGAAACTTGAGGAGATGAATATATTTATTGATGATACGCCAAACATATCTCCTATGGAAATAAGAGCAAAATCAAGAAGACTAGCAAAACAATACCGAAAACAAGGTGGAGTAAAATTAGTTGTTGTTGATTATATTCAGTTAATGCAAATGCCAGGTAGAACGGAAAATAGAGTAAATGAACTTTCTGAAATTTCTAGGGCCCTCAAATATTTAGCAAAAGAAATTAATGCTCCTGTAATTGTTTTATCCCAGTTAAACAGAGCAGTTGAGCAGAGGCCTAATAAAAGACCCCAGATGTCTGACCTAAGAGATTCTGGTGCAATTGAGCAGGATGCTGATCTAATTTTCATGCTTTATAGAGATTTTGTTTATAACAAAAATGAGGAATGGAAAAACGTTGCTGAAGTGAGATTAGTTAAACACAGAAACGGTCCAACCAAGGATTTACTCTTATCTTTTAGAGATGAACTGACAAGGTTTGGTGACCTAGCTCCAGAAGTTATGAACAGTTATGCGCAAGACAGAACTGCAGATTAACCTTAAGTCCATAAAGGACAATCTTAACCAAATCAAAAATTACACATCTGCAAAGATTCAAGCTGTTGTCAAAGCAGGCGCATATGGTCTGAACTTAAATGAAGTTTACAATGCTATTTCTGATGATGTTGAGTCTTTTGCAGTTATCACTCTTAAGGAAGCGAAAGCATTAAGGCAGATAACAGATAAGCCCATACTTCTATTTCAAGGAGTTCATGAAACAAAAGATTATTCTGATGTCGAAGATTTAAACCTTGATTTTGTAATCCATTCTCCATGGCAGTTTGATGGAATTGAAAAATTCAACCTTTCAAATTCCAGAATTTGGCTAAAAATTGAGACTGGTATGAACAGGTTCGGCCTGCATGAGCAAGATTTTTTAAAGATTTATAAATCACTCAACAAAGAAAAATTCGCTGAAGTTATATTGATGTCACATCTAGCTTGCTCTGGTGATAAAAATAATGAATCTAATCAAAATCAAATTGAGAATTTCAAAAGAATTACTCATAACATGCCAGAAAGAAAAAGCCTTGGAAACTCTGGCGCAATATTTAATTTACCAGATGCACATTTTGATATTGTAAGGCCCGGCATTGCTCTATATGGAGGTAAATATCTTGAATTTGGTATTAAGCCCACCACTAAACTTAGATCAAAAATTATTTCAATTAAAGATATAAAAAAAGGAGCTAGTGTTGGTTACGACATGGCATGGACTGCAGAAAAAGATACCAAAATTGGAATTATAGGAATTGGTTATGGAGATGGATTCCCTTATGTACATGACCCATTAAATGTTTCGATAAACAACAAAAAATTTCAGACTGTTGGAAGAATAAATATGGATGCAATAACTATAGATCTTGATGGTGATGAATCAATTAAAATTGGAGATTGGGTAGAGCTTTGGGGATTTAATACAGACTTAACAAGTTTTTCATCTGAATTTGAGAGCATTTCATACCGTTTATTAACAAATATCTCGGGTAGAGTGGATAAAAATTATTTAGAATAGCTTAAGGATTTTATTTTGCTCAAAGACACTAGATATATTTTTGTCACAGGAGGTGTTGTTTCATCTCTAGGGAAAGGAATCACTTCAGCCTCAATAGGTTCAATTCTTGAATCAAAAGGATACAAAGTCTCAGTAATTAAACTTGATCCTTATTTTAATGTTGATCCAGGAACAATGAGCCCCTTTCAACATGGAGAGGTTTTGTAACAGAGGATGGTTCAGAAACAGATCTTGATCTAGGTCATTATGAAAGATTCATAGACCATAAGTGCACAAAAGATAATAATTTTACAGCAGGTAAAATTTATTATTCAGTTCTTAAGAAAGAGAGAAAGGGAGAATATCTTGGTAAAACAGTTCAAATCATTCCTCACATTACAGATGAGATAAAAAATAGAGTTCTAGCAGCTTCATCTAATTGTGATATTGCTATTGTGGAAATTGGGGGAACTGTTGGCGATATTGAGAGCCAATCATTTATTGAATCAATAAGGCAGTTGGGTCTCGAATTAAAACCATACCAGACAGCTTATTTACATCTCACCTATGTGCCTTTCTTAACAAATGCCGGTGAGCTTAAAACGAAACCAACACAACATTCTGTTAAGGAATATAGAACTTTGGGGTTGCAGCCAGATGTTCTAATTTGCAGGTCTGAATATGATGTACCAAAAGAAAGCAAAGAAAAAATAGCTCTTTTCTGCTCAATGCCCAATGATGGAGTTATTTCGCTTCCAAATCTAAAGACGATTTATCAAGTACCATTAAGGTTAGCTGAAGAGGGTATTGATAAAAAATTGACTGAAATACTCCAGCTTGATAAAAACAAGCCAAAACTTAATGCTTGGAAAAAAGTTGTCAAAAGAAAGCTTGATCCATCAAGCGAAATCAACGTTGCGTTTGTTGGAAAATATGTCGATTTAAAAGATGCATATTTCTCTCTAATTGAGGCACTAGATCATGCAGGGATTCATAATGATGCAAAAGTAAAACTAAACTTTATTAATTCTGAAGAATTAAACAGTAAAAATTATCACAGAGTGCTAAGCAAAGCTGATGCAATATTGGTGCCAGGTGGATTTGGTGATAGAGGAATTGAGGGAATGATTCTAGCAGCAAAATATGCAAGGCAGAAAAATGTGCCATATTTCGGAATTTGTTTAGGGCTACAAATAGCAATTATTGAAATGAGCAGAAACTTGCTTGGTCTTAAAGATGCAAACAGCACAGAATTTAAATCAAAAACACAACATAAAGTTATTTCGTTGGTAACTGAATGGAAAAATAAAGATGGAAGTATAGAGAAAAGATCAAGAGATTCAGAAAAGGGCGGAACCATGCGTCTTGGTGCACAGAACGCAAGTCTAGTTAAAGGGTCTTTGGCTCAAAAACTCTATAAAAAGAAAACAATCTTTGAGCGTCACAGGCACAGATATGAAGTAAATCCTGATTATGTTGAATCATTGGAAGCAAATGGATTAATGGTTTCAGGAAGATCAGAATTTAAAAATTTAGTTGAGATTATTGAGTTAAAAGACCATCCTTGGTTTTTGGCTTGCCAATTTCATCCAGAATTTACATCTAAACCAAAAACCGGTCACCCTTTGTTTAACGATTTTGTTTCTAAAGCAGTAGAATTAAAGAAAAAAAATGAAAACAAATAATTTAACTATTTCAAACGAAAGTAAATTAACCATTTTTGGGGGAGTCAATGTAATTGAAAGTGATGATTTACTTTTTGAGGTCGCTGATAAGTTTGTTCAATTATCTGAGAAACATAGTTTCAACTATGTCTTCAAGGCATCTTTTGACAAAGCTAACAGATCATCGCTTGACTCATTTAGAGGTCCAGGTATGGAAAAAGGGCTTGAGTCACTTCAAAAAGTAAAAGATAAATTTAATGTTCCAATTATTACAGATATACATGAGCCAGGCCAGGCCGACCCTGTTGCAGAGGTTTGTGATGTAATTCAAATTCCAGCTTTTTTATGTCGCCAAACAGACTTAGTTGTTGCTGCAGCCAAAACAAACAAAATTATCAATATTAAGAAACCTCAATTTTCCTCTGCAAAGGAGATGTTTCATGCAGTAAAGAAATGTGAGGCAGCTGGAAATGGAAATGTAATCCTTTGTGAGAGAGGTAACATTTTTGGATACAATAATTTGGTAGTAGACACTTTAAATTTTCAGCTACTTAAAAAGTCAGGCAAACCAATATTTTTTGATGTAACTCATGCTTTACAGCAACCAGGGTTATTGGAAAAGAGTACTGGTGGAAGAGGGCAATATGTGTTTGATCTCGCTAAAGCAGGCGTCTCACAGAATATTGCTGGGCTATTTCTGGAAACACATCCTGATCCAGATAAGGCTAAATGCGATGGGCCTTGCGCATTGAAATTATCAGAGCTTGATGCATTTTTAGAAAAAATATTTGCATTAGATAAATTAGTCAAAGGACAATTATGAAAATAAAGAAAATAGATTCTCTTGAAGTTCTAGATTCAAGAGGAAGGCCAACAGTATATTCAAATATTCATTTAGAATGTGGAGCAAAAGGGTCTGCAATGGTTCCAAGTGGTGCATCAACTGGATCTTTAGAAGCTCATGAACTACGTGATGGTGACAACAGGTACTTGGGCTTAGGAACAAAAAAAGCTGCCGCATCCATAAAAGAACTTAATGATCATCTTGTTGGTCAAAGAGCAGAAGATCAACGATCAATTGATGAGATTATGATTGATGTTGATGGAACAGCGAATAAATCAAATTTAGGTGCAAATGCCATATTAGCAGTCTCTCTGGCTACAGCTCGTGCAGCTGCAAACTCATTAAATATTCCTTTATACGAATATATGAATATAGCTTTCAAGAGCAGTTATGAAGAAAATTGTGGGTTGTCGCTTCCTAAACCTATGCTCAATATCTTTAACGGTGGAGCACATGCAAATAATAGTATCGACATTCAGGAATTCATGATTATGCCATCTGATAATTTTTCATTTAATGAAGGGTTGGCGAAATCTACAGAGATATATATGCACCTCAAGAAAAACTTGGCAAAAAAAGGTTTTGCAACAACTGTTGGGGATGAAGGTGGTTTTGCTCCAAATTTTGATTCTAATGAACAGGTAATTGAAGAGGTTGTAGCAGCGGTAGAATCTGCTGGATTAGAATATGGTAAAGATATCTTCCTAGCACTCGACTGTGCATCTACAGAGCTCTACAAAAACGGTACATATGAGATTAGTGGAGAGAATAAAATTTTAACAAAACCTGAAATGGTTGAGTACATAAATGATCTAGTATCAAAATACGATATCAAATCTGTGGAAGATCCTTTTGACGAGCAAGATTGGGAATCATGGAAAAGTCTCACAGCCCTAAACCCAAATGTTCAAATAGTTGGCGATGATATCTTTGTAACGCAGAAAGACTTGCTTAAAAAAGGGATCGAAGAGAAGGCAGGCAATTCTATTCTTATAAAATTAAATCAAGTTGGTACTCTATCTGAAACTTTTGAAACTATTGCTTTGGCAAAAGCGAATGGTTTTGGGACAATTATTTCACACCGTTCTGGAGAAACAGAGGACACCTTTATTGCTGATCTTTCTGTTGCGGTGGATGCTCGCCAAATTAAAACTGGGGCACCAGCGCGATCAGATAGGACGGCAAAGTATAATAGGCTTCTAATTATAGAAGACGAACTTTATCCATGAACTTTAAAACCACACTAAAAATATTTGCAATTGGAATTTTAGTAGTCTTAATAGCACTTCTCTCAGTTGATATTTTTAATGGTAGTTTTAGTTTTGAAGAAAAAAACAAACTTGATAATCTTGTTGATGCTAAAGAAATTGAACTTACTCAGATCTACAATGAAAACCAGAATTTAAAAGATGAAATAGAAACAATAAAAGATGATGATGAGTATGTGGAGCACATAGCCAGAGAGAATTTTGGATTAATAATGGATGGGGAAGAATATATAATTGAAGATCCAGAGTAACAAAACATACTTAATTATCCCTGCAGCTGGTTTAGGCACAAGATTTAGTTCTGATTCACCAAAACAATACACTAACCTAGGCAGCTCAACTATTTTGGAAAAAACTATTGAGTGTTTTGTTCACCGCGATGATTTCTCAGAAATAATTATTGCAATTAATAAAGATGACAAATATTTCAATGATCTTGAAATCGCAAAGCATGAGAAAGTAACGCGAGTTATTGGAGGAGAGACTCGTGCTGAATCAGTATTGGCTGCTTTAAAAACAATAAAAGATAATTCTGTTGTGATGGTTCATGATGCAGTAAGGCCATTTATTAAAAGCTCAGAAATAAAAACAATGATTAGTTCATTTGGAGCAATGGATGAAGATATCTTGATTTTTGGCATCCCGGTATATGAATCTCTAAAGCAAATTGATAAAGATAGTTTGTTTGTAAAGAAAAGTGTTGATCGAAATAAATACTATTTGGCGCAAACCCCACAGATTACGATGTCGCAATCACTGGAAACAGCTATTGAGCTATCTTTAAAAGAAAACTTTGTGCCTGGAGATGAATCGGAAGCAATAGAGCGTGCTGGCGGCAAAGTAAGATTTATCCAAGGTTCAAGAAAAAACATAAAGATAACAGTTGAGGAAGACCTTAATACTATTTTAGACAATGAAAGATTAGGTAATGGTTTTGACAGTCATCGCTTTAAAGATGGTGATGGTCTAATGATTGGTGGTCTTAAAATTCCCTATTCAAAGTCATTCTTAGCACATTCAGATGGTGATATCGTATTGCACGCCATCATAGATTCAATGCTTGGGGCTTTAAGCCTTGGGGATATAGGTCAGCATTTTCCAAATACTGATGAGTGGGAAAATTGCAGTGGAAGTAAAATGTTTTCAATTGCTTACAAGAAAATCAGAGAAAAAGGATATAAATTAAAACAATTAGATATAATTGTTATCCTTGAAGAGCCAAAACTCTTGGACTACAAAGATCAGATTATAGGATCAATATCTCAAATTACTGATTTAGATAAAGATTTAATTGGTTTTAAAGCCAAAACCTCTGAAAAAATGGGCTTTATAGGAGAAAATGAAGGTGCTGCTTGTATGGTGCTTTGCAGATTACAAAAATGAAAATATTAATTACAAATGATGATGGGATTGATTCTCATATTACAAGAGCTCTACATGAAAAGTTAAGCGAGAAGCATGATTGTACCCTTATTGCCCCTGCAAAAGATAAAAGTGGACAAGGTGCAGCTATTACATTGAGAACTTCTGTCGAAGTAACTAAATTAGATGAGCAAATATATTCAGTAGATGGAACACCTGCAGATTGTGTATTTATGGGTTTGATGGCAATTATGAAAGAAACACCAGATATTGTGGTCTCAGGCATAAATAAGGGTGCAAATATGGGTGATGATGTAATTCATTCGGGTACATTGGGGGCTGCCTTTACTGCAAGAAAGCTTAAATATCCTCCAATAGCATCATCAATTGCTGGCAGATCATTTGAACATTTCGATTCATCAATTTTAGCAACTGAAATGATGCTCAATTATGTTGTTGAAAACTACAGCGAAGAACCGCATGAAGGGATTGTTTTCAACGTTAATGTTCCAAACTTACCATTTACCGAGATAGAAGGATTTTCATTTACAAAATTAGGAAATAGAGGAATTCCACTCGCACCAGAGTTTAAGGAAGAGGATGGAAAAGCAACATATAAAATTGGCAAATCTGGCACTCCAGTAGGTGAGCTTGAAGGGACTGATTTCGAGTCAATTAGAAGCAATAAAGTCTCGGTTACTCCACTTTATTGGAATATGACCAAACTTGATCTCATAAGAGGCAAACTGCCAAATGAGTAAATTTTTTCAAAGGTTCTTAGCAGGAATCTTTATGGGCTTTGCTGAAATAACACCTGGCATTTCTGGAGCTACAATAGCAGGCTTATTTAATGTCTATAAAGATTTTGTTTCTGTACTTACAGCTTTTAATCCAAAAAACATATTAGATAAAAATGAAAAGTTTGTTAGCAACCTTAACCTCCCTTTTATTTTTCCTCTAATTTGCGGAATGGGCATTGCTGTCTATGCCGCATCTTTTGCGATTGATTATTTGATATCAGAACACCTTTTTATTTTTAAAGTTTTTCTATCCTTAATAATGGTTATTGCTGTTATAAAGAATTGCGCATTCGATCATCAGATTAGAGACGCTATTAAGTTTTTAAGGGGTTTTATATTCGGTTTTTTAATAGCTCTAGCTATCGCCCTGACTTTGATTGAAATGAATTTCAATAATTCTATTCTTTTAATAATTGCGGGTTTTTTAGCTTTTTCAGCTTTTATCTTGCCTGGAATATCAGGATCTTTAGTGCTCTTGCTATTAGGGTCGTATCAGTTTGTGATTTCAGCAATTAAAATGCTTGATGTGATAGCACTTTTACCTTTTATCCTTGGAATGACCATATCCTTTCTTTTTCTGCCTGCTGAGATTATGAAAAGTTTTAAAGCAAATGAGATTAGAACAAAAGTTTTCTTTTCAGGATTAATCTTAGGTTCAATTCCTGCAGTGTGGTTGCACCTTCACTAACGTTTCAACAAATTAAATTTATCTTTTTGATTTTTATATTTGTCGGCCTGAGGAAGGGCATCTTTTTTTTGGGTGATATTAGGCCATTCTTTTGATAACTGCTCATTTATCTCAATGAATTTAATCTGATCGGCTGGTAGCTCATCCTCTGAAAAAATTGCATCAACTGGACACTCTGGCTCACAAAGACCACAATCAATACATTCATCAGGACTTATAACTAAAAAGTTTTCGCCCTCGTAGAAACAATCAACAGGGCAAACTTCAACACAATCGGTGTGTTTACATTCAATGCATGAGTCAGTAACTATAAATGCCATGAAAGTATTCTACTGTAATTAAGTTTATTTTGATTTTGTTATTACAAAAGAAAATATAATATTTATATAGACTTGAAAAAAATTATATGATCTAATACTGTATATACATACACTATAGGAAAAAACTATGTCTGATTCAAAAAAACAAACACTCGATAACGCACTTAAACAAATAGAAAGCCAATTTGGTAAAGGCACAATAATGAAGCTTGGAACAAGAGAAACTGTAGAAGTTCCATCTATTGGTACAGGCTCTTTTGGTTTAGATAAGGCTCTTGGAATAGGTGGCCTTCCAAAAGGAAGAGTAGTTGAAATATACGGGCCTGAGTCATCTGGTAAGACAACATTAACTCTGCAAATCATAGCTGAATGTCAGAAAGCTGGAGGCAGTGCAGCATTTATTGATGCGGAGCATGCTTTGGACCCAGATTATGCAAAGGCATTGGGAGTTGATATAGACGAACTACTACTTTCCCAGCCTGATACTGGCGAACAAGCTCTTGAAGTTACAGATATGTTGGTGAAAAGTGGAAGTCTTGATGTAATCGTTGTAGATAGTGTTGCAGCTCTGGTACCAAGAGCTGAGCTAGAAGGAGACATGGGAGATTCTCACGTAGGCTTACAGGCCAGATTAATGTCTCAAGCATTACGAAAAATTACTGGAAGTATCCAGAAATCAAATACCTTGGTAATTTTTATCAACCAAATAAGGATGAAGATTGGTGTAATGTTTGGTAACCCAGAAACTACAACAGGGGGTAATGCCCTTAAATTCTACGCCTCTGTTCGACTAGACATCCGCCGTTCAAGTCAAATCAAAGACGGTGACTCTAATGTAATGGGGAATAAAACCAAGGTTAAGGTGGTTAAAAACAAAGTTGCTCCTCCTTTTAAAACCGCTGAATTCGATATCATGTATGGTGAAGGAATTTCAAAAGTTGGTGAAATTATCGACTTGGGGGTAGCCTATGAAATCATTAAAAAGAGCGGGTCTTGGTTTAGCTACGAAGACAGTAAATTAGGTCAGGGTAGAGATGCTGTTAAGGCGCTACTTTTAGACAATCCTGATCTGTCTGAAGAAATTGAAAACAAAATTTACGAGGCTCTTAACCACGTGAATTCATAACTGGCTCATTAGTCAGCT
>JAYJLX010087798.1:0-23730 GCA_036873525.1 Chalinula nematifera
AGTAACTATAGAAAAAGAGAAAAACAAACGTTTAGCCACCATTATTAAAGATCTTGAAATTTCAGAAGGTACATGTACAAAAATGTATGATGCATGTGTACAAAAAGAATTTTTGACATGTGGAATTGTAATTTACTTTATATAGGAGTATCGTCATGTATCACACCTTTAATTTTTCTTGTGTACATGGTTCCTGATCCTAAAGCTAAACCTAATCACAAAAAAATTATTTGGGCAGTTCCTGTAAGTAAACCATATACCTCATGTACACAGCAATATCTGTAATAATGGTTTAATCAGGATGATTGCGATTTGGAAAAAGTAATTGAAGTCAAACAGAACCGTATATTCTTCTATATGGTGGAACATACATCAAGCGCAAGCAGAGCTTCCTTGTGGTGGATTCTCAAATTGTGGCAGAAATCCATGACTGTAAAGATATACTACTTCTTATTATGTGTACATTTTTTTGTATTTAATATATGTTACACCAGAGGTTTCAGTAGCTTCTTTTCACTCTGTGAGTATTGTTTGCTTAATATTACTGCGGGAACAAAGCTTACTCCAACAGTGTCCCATTTTTTGGCATCACTAACGAAGTGACATTGACAGTGTGTCAGTATATTTTGTATAATCACTTATCATGCATGTATACCTATTGTAATTTTCCCCCTTTCAGTGTGCCTTGTAATCATTTTTCTGTCAGTGTAATACTCATTCAATCATGGTGCTAAATTGTTATTCAGTTTTCATAATCTATTTTAAAAGAGGACAAAGAGAATTTGTAATGATGGTGTGCAAATCACACCTTTCTTTCTTGTGTGTGTTGCACACTTTAAGCTGAGGTGTGACTACCACACTGAATATGGTGTGC
This sequence comes from Chalinula nematifera, assembly GCA_036873525.1. Classification (NCBI taxonomy): domain Eukaryota; kingdom Metazoa; phylum Porifera; class Demospongiae; order Haplosclerida; family Chalinidae; genus Chalinula; species Chalinula nematifera. The sequence goes on from JAYJLX010087798.1 coordinate 875, forward strand.
TAATTTGGACAAATGTGGCACACCGAATTTGGTGTGAAATCCATACCACATTTCTTACTGTGTGCAATTATGAAACGACCGTCACACGGATTGTTCCATACAACGAAACCTAAAGTTTTTTTGGGAACTACTGTAAGCTTACAGTAGTTATCACAAAAACTTTTACGTTTTGTTGTACGAGACGATCTGTAAGTCGATTGTTGCACAGTCGTGCATTTTCCATTACTCATGTAGGTCACTAATTAGAAGCATAGAGACGGCATGCAGTCGTTTAAGGAACAAACAAAGAAATTCGGCAATGGATCAAATTGGTTAGTACAGTGATGACGAGCTATTAAATACAGTTTATTTATTGCTCGACCTTGGTACGAGCAGCAACTTGGCAGAACTGCTGGGTTACTCCTGAAAGCTGTGATCCAGCAGCAATTAAAGCCTTTTGATTCTTAACTACATATTTATTATAAACAGTACAATTACAGCTATGCTGAACCATGCAACATGTTTCACAAGCCATATGAATATCATTAAAATTTATTGTTCTTTGTTGCGAAAAGTTGCGTAGTGTATCACTGCCTTAACACTCCTATCTTTTATATCTGACCAGCTGTATATGTTGCTATCATACACGTATATAGGTGTAGCTATTGTTTAACTATAGAAAATCTCATGGTTTGTGAACATCTCTACAGAAAGTCTGACAAGACTACAGTTATTCTCACAGGATTTCCCATTGGTAAGGCTTGAACATGTACGAACTCGCAATTTTCAAGCATATGTGACCGTGTCTCCTGTTATCTGTCACAAAAATTTTTTTTGGAGTTATTTGTGTCACTGGATAGAGTGAGAAATACAATGAGCTACAATACAAAAAATTCTGAAAAAGCAGAAATGAACGGTTGAAAAAACAAAAACCGTTGCGTTTTTTTCATGGTCGCGATTGACGGTCCGTCAGTTGCAACTTGGTATCATATGCTACTGAAACGTCATAACATACCTCTACAGACCTTTAAGAGCTAGTTGACCAAGTTTTGTAAGTATATGTTTGCATAGCGTAGAGTTACAGGCCGGTAAAGCTGCATCGTCGATTGTGAACTCATCCATTGAAATACGCGACCACACCCCACGTTTTTAATTACAACTGGAATTCAATTTTTGTGACAGATAACAGGTTTTCTCAGACACGGTAACATAATGTTCAATTAAAAAATACCTTAAAGGGTCGTAATTCACAACAAAGTTAAATAAAGTTGAGTCTCCTACTTACCGCCATGTAAAAATCTCCATCTGTGGGCGTACAAAAAAACATCAATTAATTTTCATGTCAAATGTCCACCCATTTCTGGACATGAACTGTAATGTGAAGTATGCATCTTCACTTTCAAATGCAATGGAAAAAAATAATACATGTACATGTACCTTAAGACTATATACTATTATTAGCGTCTACTAACTTTAGCAATTGTTCTGTATTTGGTAGTTTAATTTTGACGATTTCCTGACAATTCATACTAAAATCGCTAGATGCAAATACATGTAATAACGTAATCTACAACTTGACAGTAAAGTTTTTTATGTAAGTGTGTCTATTGTTATCCACTGTGCTTGTATAGCCAGTAATTTTTTACAGGACTTAATACATGGGCATTAAAATTATAGGTGGTAGTACATGTGAGTAGGTGTATTTCCTCAAAAATTTGAGACTTATTTATTAAAATATTTCAGCCTCAGAAATACCCTGGATGTGATGTTTATGCCATTGTCATAACTAACATTGTTCCAGCCAAACTCAGGCTTTGTTTTCTCCATAATTAAGGTGGTGGAAGTTATTAAAATTCCTAACTGTCCGTTCACATTCCATATACTAATCCCTTACATTGGCGAATACACAATGCAGCAGACTATAATTTTTTCGTGGCACTTTATGTCGCAGAAGGAATATAGTAAGTCATGAAAAGCCTTCTTAGAAGTCTGCCTGAGAGGGCTACGTTGAGTAATACAGGTTTAAACTATAATAAAGTAAAAGGATGGAATATTTCTGTATGCAACTGTCAAGACCACATTATAGTGTTGCTCTTCAACATACTACATAAAAACCTTGATTTCGCCTCATACTCCTTTGTTAGAAAGTCAGTAACGAAATATTGGCTGAACTAGAGTATCTTCTTTGAGCTCTGTTTCAAAAAACATGTCTTTGCCGTTAGTTCACGTGACAACCACGTGAGCTTTTATATCACTGTAGTGCTGCTAGGATGGTTCCTATGCATTTTTTCAACATTTCATGAACATTTCGGGGGCATGATTATTTGCGGAATTTTTAATCAAATAAACACCCGTGGTGTGTAGAGGTAAGTATGAAGGTTTCAGCAATACATATTTGCAAGTTGCAACTTGGTACTGTCAATCAGGATTGTGAAAAAAACACTAACGGTTTATGTTTTTCCTACATTTTGTTTCTCTTACGTGCTTCGTCGAAATCATGAAGCTCATTTAGAAGAGAATTTCATACTCTATCTGTATTTTACATTAATTTACATTTATGGCATTTTACAAAAACAAAAACTACATGTATATGTAGTGTTTAACAAAACCGGCATACAAGGATATATACAAATGTTTCAACCACATACTAAAAAATGGACACACTTAAGGGGTTGCTAATGGTGCATATTTCATGAACAAAACTAAACAAGGGTATATAGTAAAGTCCCCTAACTTCAGACACTTTTAACAGTTGCCAAGTTATCGACAATTTAAAGATACACTCGACAAAATGAGGCTATACCAATGGATTCATTGTTACCTTGGGAGCACTTTCGTTACAACAAAACGGCCACGGGAGTCCCTGAAAGCAAAACAGAAGAGGCAACTGTTGCCTAATTTTGGACGGAAAAGTTAGTGGTAAACCAGCACAGTCTTCTTCGTTCTTCATCAAAACTGTTTCTACTTGACGCTCGTGTCGAGTATCAGCTTCTTCCATCACGTTGACGATCGTCATGGTCTTGAGTTTTACAACACAGCGTTCCGGAGTTATCGTGCAAACAAAGTGGTCTAGAGCACTTAATTGAATAGGTGTCTAAATTTAGGGGGCGTATGAACTGTACTATACATGTAGTTGCAAAAATTAATTTTTCCACTGTTGAGAGATTGAAAAATAATTTTGTGTGGTGCTTAATGTTTTCATGTCATTTTTTTTCGCTGTTTTCATAAAACCCTTCAAATTATTTTTTTTGTATAATATTATGTGTAATACAATTACTGTATCACAAAGTTACTCTATATATAGACCTGCATCAGCAGAGCAACTAGACACAGCAGAAGGCCGGCTGAGCCAAGTGGAAAAAATTTTCAGGATTTACGTTTGATTATGGATAGTAGTTCAAGAAAATGGAAGACAATAGTAAAGTTATGCAACGGCAGCACTTCGTGTTCAGTCCTCAAATTAATATTTTTTTTTTCTTTGTGTACCTCGTTGTTTAAGATACTGCAAATTTTAGTACACAAGTGTTACACCATAATACCATAAGTGCATGTGATGGCAAAGTTTCTCCAAAGTTAATTTGCCTTAAGCTGTAGCACAACACCCTCTTCTCAGACAATCCTTAGACGATTAAAGAAGAAAAAAATCAAATTAATAATACCATAATATAGCTGGTGGATTTAATTTAAGTTTTGCACTAATAAGATACCATGCTAATACATGTCATAAATTAGGGACCTACTGTACACCGGTTTATTCCAAAACATGTTTAGTGGAAGCATTTTTAGGCATTAATTTAACCCTTTAACAACCATAGACGCCATTAACTCCGCCCACTACATTTTGGGTCCATAAGTACGCAAAATAGGCACATAGTAGCATGCCTTTTTTGTGGTTTCGCCAAGCATCTGGTCATCCCGTTTCCATCACAACGGTGTACAATTACTGTCACGGACAGATAGTACTGCACACTAACAATGACATGTGAGTTTGGTTGCCAGTCAACCATTTGTCGGTATTGACGGTATAATAATGCCGAGTCAGCAAAACTTTACAGGCCAAGGATTAATTGGGTTACCAAAGGGTTAATTAGTCTGGCGGCGCCGCCCCTTCGCTTGGAGGAGGAAGGGTCTGGTTGCAACGCAATACTGTTTTTGTTCTAGCGGAATGTATTACGTCACCAATGCGTGGGCGTTAAACGAAGTAAATTAACATTCTTTGAGGGAGCACGTGAGCAAGCATGGCTGAAAGTTGAACAGTAGGAGTGTTTTGTCTTCTTTCCTGTGGAGCAGATTCGACTTACAATGCATCAGGCCGTAGAAATGTGGAAAGTATGGATATAGCGAACGGTATATTACTTTGGTGTTTAAACTGCAACCCATATATTATGCTTTTGTCGTATCCAGTCGGCTGTAAAACAACCATAACATTTCCCCCATTCAACAACGAAGCTTTGGCCTCCTTTTGCCTTTCCTTAACAAGCCTCAACTTCGATGCTGCTCTTGTTAGCTATCTCATCCGTTTTTTTACCGTTAGTACGGTTCGACTATAAAATACTATAAATAATTACATTCCTAAAATTCTATTCGATGACGTTGCTATATACTGCAATTTGATTGGGCCGCCGTTTTTTGGACTGCCAGAACGAAAACGGTATTGCGTTGCAACCAGACCCTTCCTCCTCCAAGCGAAGGGGCGGCGCCGCCAGACTAAGGGTTAATTGTACATTAGTCCACAAATTCCACATGCGTGTAGTACAACCTTCATGTACTTGTATTAGTTTGATGTAACCGCCCACTTTTACTTGCAGAAAGTGGTCCGGGGACACACGTAATTCCAAATTGATTCTGCTGGAATATTAATGGTATAAGGCAACATGTGTATGCTGGATTCTATGCCGGTTAAAGTAATAGTCGCATAGATATCTAGCATAACTTAACGTACATAATATACAGTATATCAGTATTGCAGTAGTACACACGTTGTTTACATGTATTATTGCACGTATAGATTTTCAGGTACAGTACATGCACTGATCTTGCACATGCTAATACATGTAAATATTCCACAAAACCATAACTCCCCATGTGCCAAAAAAATTGCAGCATTGTCCAAGCAATTTGATAACACCGAATGCTTTTTCAAAAAATTTAAACCAAGCTTACATTCACAGGTAACTTAAGTCCTGGGTTACAGAATCAGTAGCTGGAAAAGTGTTAATTGCATCTCATTAACAATTTTGCATTAAAAAAATCTCATTAATTATGCACAAAATTAAATTAACGGAAGTCTGCGGTTATTTTACTGAAATAGACTCTTAAAATGGCTGAAAGTATTTGCTCAAGATTGAGTGGAATCGTGGAGTTGTTGTGCCCTATTGCAATTGACGGTACTCGGTACGCAGGTTTCTAGAACTGATATGTATGCCTTATCAAATTTCCGTAACGAATTATTTACATTTTGTGTGACTGGCTCGAGAGTGGAATAAACGAGGTGAACAATTTTGCTATTGCTCCAAAACCTTACAGCAGATCCCCACAGAAATATGAGATCGTGAGTAAAGACATGGGCAATACAAAATTTCAGAAGCGTAGCATAGCAGGAAGAATTTCGCAATTTTCGTTGCAATGTAGCGGTATGCTACGGTCATTTTCTCGCTTGTGTTTTAAGTTAGTTTCGTAATGCTTTGACATGCATTACAAAGCCAGTCTGCCTTTGATAGTTCTTTGTTCAATAAACTCTCTAGGCAAGAATAATGCGATGGTTGAAGGCTTCCAATTAAGTGAAATGAGTCTTAAGAATTATTGTGATCACAATGTACACATACTTTGCTACTTATTCTTTTTCTAAGGTATTTATAATGGTATAAGCATATTTCAGAATTTTCTAATGTGATATGATTGGGCACAGAAATAGCTAAATAAGAAAAATATTCTGACCAAAATGAATAACTTTCCTTTTCGATTTACAACATAGTATACAATGATGTAATGTATGTGTACTCAAAACATTATGCTGTAAAATAAGTTTATACCATCTCGGAACAAAATCTGTACTACAAGCACAACTCTTAAATCTTATCTAAAGCATGCATTACAAACACAAGAGTCTGAATCTATTTTAATAGATAAATTGATTGCCATGTTATTGGTAGCATATGCAGCAAATAATACGGATTCATCTTTTGGGTGGCGACTTTTGGGTGGCGAGTACAATTACTCATATCATATTTGTGTAAAACCTCATGTGAAACAGGGAAAGAACACATGGGCCACATGCATGATTATTCAATATTGATATACTTGGTCTACCTTTTTTCCTTGGTAGTTGGCATTCCTCTTGATTACACACATTATCGCCATTACTATTACTACTAACTGCTCTTTTTGTACTTTTCATGATAAGTTTATTCAGTTGGTCACACAGGCTATAAATGAAAGGAAGTCAAAACTGTTGATTATCCAATTTGCCAACAATACACTCAATCAATGGGTTAATGTGTTCGAACTCTTTTCAACATGTAGCGTTTGCATGCTAGCTCTGTTACACACTTATTCACCATAAAACCACACCATAACTCAACAGTCAGCTGTACTGGTTGGGTGAGCATCCTTTGTCAACAAACAATTATATCAAATGAGCATCACTGTACACACGTTAGCCATGCTGGCACATATAGCATTCTACTCTATAAAATTACAGATACTCACGATACTTCCAGATCAATATCCTTACAACTGTTACACTGATAACTGACCTAGAACTGAACAAAATGGGTTGACCGAACCATAGATATCAGGCAGAGGATATGAAATGGTTGACCGTGGTTACAGCCTGAGATTTAATTGGATCAAATTTCAATAATGTTAGCCATAATTATTACTTACAATTGTTGGCAAAAGAATAGAGATCTAGTCTAGCCACCAAGATACAGCAATCATGATAATCCAAGGCAGAAATGAGTTAACAACGATCTGACTACTAGTTGACTAGTTCACACTTAAAAAACAAGGAACACGTGTTATCTTCCCCCAGTAGCGGGAAAACCACTTAACCACTTATTTACACCACGTGTACTATATAGCGTAATACAGTTATTTTTTTTACAAATACTTCTTAAAAATCAAGACCTTGTCCTCGCGATTCACACTCCAGGACACTTACCGTTTATCCCCAAAAATCCAGGGTCCTGTACAGTCGGCGACTCATTTGCTCAAAACTCAAAGTCTAAATTTCTTTACAGTACGGAGAAAGTGGCCAGACACTCTCTGCCGGTTTAAACTATTAATAAGGGAAGATATTTTCATGGGATGTTGCAAATAGGTTCGAGATCATTTGCTGTTTTTTTAAAGACCTAGGTGAATTATTTATCATGGAGGTTTTTGTGTATGAAAAACAGCCATTTTAAGGATACTTTGATAATGATATACCGCAACACATCCTGGAACATTGAATACTAACCCTCTGGAATAGCCTTAGCCCATAACTATAGCTGTGCTTAGTCGGTTGCTCAAAAATAAACGTAACGTAGTTTCTAGACGCAGTCAATCTTCTGAGCACCATATTTCTCCTGTCCGTATCGGTTTTCTTTTGATGGAAGCACTAATGGGACTATTCACCCTTGTGCTATGTCTAATAAATGTATTGCATGAAAAAATAAAGGCTAGCCTGTAATAATGAGTTGTTGTGCTGCTGGAAATTGCCATACATTTGTGCCTACTAGAAGCCATACAGTGCTCAACTTCCGCTGTCCACGGTTTTCGACCCCTTTGTGTATACTGGCATGCACAAATGGAACATTTGGCAGTTGATTATCAGTTGATGGATCTTCACTGATAGGGCATTACCCCCCAATGATAGTTACAGTGTTTTGCTAATAAACTTATATACATGTATATACAATTATGCAGCAGTATATATATTGTACTCATTGGTGGCGGAAACAGGGGGGCAAAGGGGGCTTGAGCCCCCTTGTTCAAAAAGAAGTCCCCTTCACAAAAGTCTTTTTTAGACTACTGTTTAGTTATCGGTAACCTCACTTATACCACCTCATTTGATTGTAATACTAATATATACGAAAATATATAATCCATGTTTAAGACACCATAAACCTTTTGATTTAATTAGTGAAATATTAATTGAGCCCCCTTGTATGAAATATTGTTCCTCCACCTATGGTTGTACTATATTCGATAAATGAAGCACTTTAGTGGAAAACCCTTGCATGCAGTTGCACAAACCATTTTCATTTTAACGCAATACAGTTTCACTGAAATGTGTTGTGTTAAGGAACCGGCATTGTTACTGAACTTCGATTGGAGCCAAATAATAATCCCTTCATAGGATAAAATGTTATATAAATGTACCATTCAGTGAGGTATAATACACGATACAGCAATGACGAAGTTAATCCCAAAAATGGTCTTTACCATAACCACACAAAAAACTTTCATCCAGTGCAGTCAGGCTGCAGCCAGATTGCAAGCTGCAGATCTTTGTTGAACTACTCAGTGATGTATTTCTTTTAACAATATTCATGACCACAATAATGGCTTTTTATATAATAACCATAAAGCAGTGACGAAGGTAGCACATGCACCGTCCTCTAGCAGCAGCGACTATTGGTGAGCGGTTTAGCGAGGGCCTCAGTGGCGGTATCATAGGCTAAAGGTCAAGTTGTACAATCTGGCAAAAATTCTAGACTAGTCATAAATGGGGCGGAATAAAATCACGTGAGCTATAATAATGCACTGTACACTGACAGTCGTAAGGGTGCTTTAGTGCTCAAATGAGCACCAAAATTATCAATTGAGCACCGCCAACGTTTCAAATACATATTATATCATCAGCAGATGAGCAATGTTCAAATAAGAATACAATGCTCACTAAATTGTCCACCCCCATTCATGAATAGTTACGAATTTAAAAATAATTCCAGGAATTCTTGACTCACTCGGACCAGCCAGCATGAATTTTAGCTCGTGATACCAGTCTTGCTCCGCCATGCAATCATTTTGCGTGTGGGATGCATGGGCTAAATTGCAGCCAGGTGCACATGATGGATGATCTAATGCTGCTTTCCAGGCTTTGAAGTTTGGGTTTATCGTTGTACTGATATGACAATATATATTATTGTCCTTGGAAAACCTCGATACAACATTAGGGTCTCCAATAAAAAATATGAAAGACTCTTGATATTTTTGTGCACTGGAATCGCTTGCTGGACAAAGTTACAATTCAAATTTCAAGTCAATCTGTTGCTCAGCTAAAAAGAAATATCCAGTTTTGTTCTATTTCCATGACGCCATTTTGAAACCACGCCGGTGTGGCTTTAAAATGGAGATTTTTTGATACTATGGAGAAATTGCTTATAACTCCTTGGCACTTTCACTGCTTGACTTCCTCACAATAATCTTACATCAGCAGAAGCTTCTGAATAAATTTCAGATCTGTACCTAGCATTTTGCCATTTGGACGGATTACTTCAAAGCTGGTACGTGCCTTTGCTAGAGTTTTACTGGTGCTTTTTTACAAACTTATGAACAGATTTTTTTAGGCGTAAAAGCTACTTTCTGGGAACCCTAACAACATCAGGACCTCACACACACACACTAATCTGCAAAACGAACTAACCACGTCTTTAAACTTGTGAGTCCACAGAGTCCTTAGATGCTTTCTGAAAGTTTAGCCATTTTAGGCATCTTTTTGAAATACGGGTGAGCGAGTAAACCACTAATATGTTTACATTGTGACAGTTGTGCATGTGATTATGACGTCGTCATCACGTTCACCACTGGCGCCGGCGCGCGCATTCAAATTCCGTATGGTTACGTTTGGACATAGGTTTGGATATGCCTGTATTTTCGCAACTAAATGGTGTGACCACCATCAATTTACCGCCTTTGCTGCCAATTATACTTGGGAGAAAAGCTGTGCACAGCCTATGTGCCTGTAGGGCATTCGTATTTTACATGGAGGTAGTCAAAATCGGACATTTCAGAACAGCTTACAAGATGACTGTTTTTAAGGCTTACTTAACTTATGAAGATAATAAGGCTTATACAATAATACTGTTAATCTATAAACCTATTTTGGTTTTTCATGATATCTTTACGTTGTACTGGTGATTGAGTGATAAACTGTTTACCATTTTATAACTTTCATTGATGTTATATTTTTCTGTTGTTTATCTCATTTACATAAGACTGCTAATACATTCAGTTCTCTAAATTCAAGTTCAACTGGTTCTAGTTGCAGTTTAGGTAGTTTTTTTAGCAGCTTCTCCAATTTCTTGTCTAGGTTATCATCTGTAAGGTTCTCCTGCAGTTTCTGTTGATTCTTCTCCTGTTGATTGTCCTCCAGTTTCTGTTGAGCAGTTTCCAGATATTCTCCTCCCCTTTCCTGATATTCTCCACCACTTTCTGTCGATTCTCCTACTTGTCCCTTCTTATATTCAATACACAAGTTGCACAACTCCATTGATAGACTTGGTGTGTCTACTAATGACTGTTGTATCGGGGGCAAGTCTTGGAGGAGTGGCATTCTAATAAATTTAAAAGAATGTATCAATGTTAAGAAAGTAGAATATAACTACGGTTTTGAATCACCCAATCCCTTGGTGTAACAGGCCCATACATTTCACAATAGCTGTTAGATCCTCCACTTGGAATGATGTGACCACCAAGTCAACTCCAGTATTGTTAAATACATGGATACGATAACAATCTAGTAAAAGTCCTAGAAAAAGTCCAAGGTACATGCAAGTTATACTGTGTTTTGTAAAATGTTTACTAAGTGGAAAAGCTATAGCCGGTAGCAAACAGTTGTAGTTTAGCTTTCCTCTTTTGTACTTCTCCTCCAAGACAAAGTATATTTCTACGCTACGTACATGCCATCCATTACTCCTACAAAACTTTCTCATATAAACGAACTTCAGTTCGAGCAGGGTCAGCCAGCAGCATTGGAACCTGCAAAAGCATTGGAACCTCCAAAAGCAATGATCTGCATGAATGAAAATGGAACAATGGAGCAGATTCGATAAGCTAATTTCCAAAGGGAGGGAAGAATTTAGCTACAATAAAGATCATGAAAAACAACTAGGTGGACATGGATATAGGATGAAAGACCAGAAGTGTTTCCCACACGAGCAACTGAAAGAACAGTAAGTCAACAGATAAAATGATAATTATATTCTTGGACGTGAAGGCTGAGTATAAAAGGGGTGTGACCTGGGCACTTTTATCATGGCCGCGGTCTCGTAAGTCAGCTCTGAATATTTTGACGAAGTTTTCACGACCATTTTTAGATTTTGAAAATGAGTCTACTATATCCCCAATTTTGTTATTTTGTATTTCATTGGCTGTTGAATGCTCGACCTAGTAGTATTCACGTTTTAGCTGTGAAATTTTTATACTTCAGGACGGGTAAAATTCGTAGCTGCTTAAATTCGCGAGTTTATCAGATTATTACTGTTGTCATAGTGACTTGTCATTTTATTTATGCAACTGTATAAACTGACCAAACAATAACTTGCCCACAAAATGTACTATTGTAGCAGGAATAATTCGTGAATTTAAACAGCTGCGAATTTTACTTGTCCTACGGTATATTACTGAGTCGGGCTTCTTGACTGGAGGGACTTAGACGACAAAGTTGAGTCTTTCAATTACTTAAGCTGTGTAGGACTCTGCCAGTGCATCATGCTTTTTGTTACGCTTCGTTAATAGCCACTAAACATTGACTAAACATAATACTGAACGTTTCCAGTCCTGCACGTCAGCAATACTCTGTTGTTACCCGTTTTAAGCATGGCCCATGCTTTTTTTGAATGTAAAATAATCACTTACGCGAGCTTATGTCCTGGGTCACAGCATCAGTAGCTGGGTCAGTAGCTTCAAAAGTGTTAATTGCATCTCATTAGCAACTTTGCATTAAAAAAATCTCATTAAGTATGCATGAAATTAAATTTACGGAAATCCGCGGTTATTTTACTGACTTGGAGTCTTAAAATGACTGAAAGTACTTGGATAACTTTGAGCGAAAACCCGGAGTTGTTGTGCCCTAGTGCAATGGACGCTACTTGGTATGCAGTATCAAGAGACTGCTATCTATGATGTATCAAATTTCCATGACAAAATATCAACGGGATTTTGCCAAGCGTCGAATAAACAAGGTGCGAAAAACCGACAATTTTGCCATTTCTGCAAAACCTCATCGCTAGGGAAATTGGAAGATCGTGAGTTAAGACATAGGCAAAGCAGAGCCGTAGCATGATGAGACGGGTTTTTGGTTAAAATCTCGTTACGCTACGGCTGTTATGAGTTTTGTTGTGCTTTTGTGCTTAGCATTGTTAGCAAAGGATAGCTCCAATTTGTTTTATTTAAACATATTGCTCAGAACTCGAGTTATGATCTGCAAAGTTAGCTATTATTTAAGTCAAATTTGGGGTGACCCATGACTTAAGTCACCTGTGAGGACAAGCCATCCATAACTCATCACTGAGTGGCTTAAGAGATTACGACTGGAAGAGAATGGAGGGTGACTACACTCTTTTCGATGGCTATGTGGCTTCATCATTAATGCTGACTTTTACGGCATCAATGGGCACTATCATGCCTTTTTACCTTCCCTGAAATAAGTAGAAAATCCTTTTAAGTGTTCTTTTTCCATGCTAACGCTCACCAAATCAACACATAATGAAGAGAAATATCAACCACTTTCAGGTACTGCACTATGACGCGTACTGTACTGCTTCACTTTTGATGGCAGATGAGACCCCACCTGACGATTCCTCGGCCTTTACGATGGGTGATTTAGATTTTATAACTGGTGTCGAAATTGCATGAGAAGTTCGTTTCGCAGCTAATCTTGGCGATCTTCAAGGGGTGAGTCCGAGTGGAGTTAACGCAGCCATGATCGCTGTGAGTATATACACGTGAAGGCGTGGTCAATTATTGGTTATTAAAGTTTTAACCTGCTAAACGAACATAGCAGGCAAAAAAACTCGTTAAAACGTGGGTGCTTCGCACAGCGGTTAATAATTTACATGTATACATGTATACCTATTTATATTCTGATGAAGCTTCAAGCAAATTGCTGGGGTATATTCCTAATATAGGGAAGTTTATAATACTTTGATGTTTGATATACTCCCTGCCACTAAAACAATCTATAAATCTCATTAAAAATTTGGACTGAGAAAGACTGTGTATGTGTATGTTGTATATGTCTATATGTTGTATATGTGTATATGTTGTATATGTGTATATGTTGTGTATGTGTGTACGAGTATGTTATATATGTGTCTATGTATATGTACTGCATAAGTGTGTTTGTGTATATGTACTGTATATGTATGTGTATATGTATACATGTATCTGTGTATATGTATATGTACGTATAAATTTATACATACATGTACATATATGTACAGGCACCGCCTGTTCCATTAAATTCCATGACAGAATTGCCAGTTGAATGGGCTTCGACAGGCTTGCATTGTGCTGAACACCAACGCCCCCCAACTGCTTGTGTGTATAAACAAGATGCGCCCACCTATATGTAAGTACACCATACTTATTTATTGATACTAACCACGGTTCTGCATGGGCAGCACTCTGGGGATCTTGATTACAATAACAGCACTTGCCTCGTGCCGTTACTGCAATCAAGACTTCATCTGATATATCCCATACAGAATTGTTGTTGCTATAATTAGTACCTATAATACTTTAATTATTGTATATTGTATAGATTTTTTACTATGTGCATAGACAGTTGCAGCATAATAATTCAGCTACAAAATTCGATTGAACTTGAATCGATACATGAAATTCAATTCCGGCACTTGCAAAGAATAGTAAAGGAGGTAGAGGAATTTGCAATTGGCAGCTATAAAAAATGTAAATGCGTGGGACACGTGTATTTGAAGAACGGTGATGAGGAAATAATTCGATTATCATGGAGTTTATCACAAACTGATGTCGCAAAGCCACTAATATACTGCTTGTGTGCTGAGCTCCTTATAAGATTTATTAGTAGACTGAATACCACAAGCATAACCTGCTAAAGAAAAGGATGTGGGCTTCAGTCTGCAGTACAGGTGTTTGACCCGAGATTTACAATTCCACACCTGATTTTGTTATAACTGCATACAATGCAACACTTGCTGTTGGGGAGGTTGAATCCTCCCATTTGAACAAATGGTAATCGCTGGGCTAGGCCATTCAACACAGTGCTACTACCTATGTGTTACATTTTCGGCATTTGCATTATGAAAGAGAGATGCATCGAATTATATTTTATATTCGGAGAATTAAAGATCATGCTAACCAAACCTTTTACGGCATTAAGAAAACTTGGTACTGGTAATTACAATATATTTAAAAAACAAGAACTACAACATTTCTTCAACGAAACCGGATAATCTTCGCCTACAAGAATGCTGTAATACAGAAGATAGTGCTGAAGGTCCTAGTGAAAGAGCATCAAAGAGACCACGACTAGTACTTGGCGATTAGTCTTATTTTTCTCTTTAATCTGTATTTTCAAGCACATACCTGTACGTTTTCTTTAATATGCTTAATTCATTCTTAAGCACTACTTGGTGTGCTTCATTGCTTTTTGGCAAGCCTATACATGTTAACTGCAGTGATGTTTAAAATATTAGCAGGGGGATGCTGAGCAGCCAAGTGTGCACGCAAAGCGTGCGCAAAATTTTGACCACACCTCGTTACGACACACGTAACCGCCTCCTTCGCCGCCATTTATTAGTCTATCTATATAGGCGTAACTATTTTCATAGTCCACTTTGATGATGGTGAAAAAAACAAAAAAAGTGTTTACTGAAGTAGGCGAACTGTTTAATAGTCTCAAACAGAATCGACAAGGAACTCTACCATTTTCAATCGTGTGGGTACAAATTCATTGGGAATGTCAATCTGAATGCCATGATGAACATTGAGAAGTGCCAATCCAGTCAGGCGAGTATTTGCCATTGTAGACCTCAATGGTGCCTCGATTCTTTTGTCACTGAATGACCTTTCCGCTGAGCAAGCTGTCACTGGAACTGTACAGAGTAACTGGATTAGACACCTAATATTTGGGAACCTTGAGTTGGCATACTTGAGAGTGAGTATTAAGCTTAATGGTACGCTGCTGGGACCGTGCTCCTTCGTGTGTTGCCCTTGGATCATCCAGCTATTCAGTTCACTATCTAAGTAATCTCGTCATGGTAAACCAGACTCGTACTGTTTAGCAAGCTCATGTTTTCTACTGAAAGGATCGATCATCTTTAAAAAGCTAGCTAACAGAGATGGTTGTCAAATCGAGTTTGCAACTCAGACATCAACTACAGGAATGGATATTGTGTGCCGGTAGTACTTACACGGAGTATCAGCAGGGACATTACTACAGTGGATACCACATCTCCCAGGAGTTGATATTATGGTGCCTACATTAGAATACATTTTCTCAACCACAAGATACCACTTGGGGTGCTGCTTATCAATGTGTTTATGTACGTCTTTAAGTGTTGCTGTTACATCGTCTACCTCGCTAACTGCTTGTACTATGTCCTGTGCCTCAGCCTGAAGGTTTGCTGTAAGTGGATGGATGTATTTAAAACAGGCATCAAGGATCCGCTTATGAACTCTGTATTGGTAATTGCTAAGCATGACCCTTAACATCGAATCAGAGCTTGCTATGTTCTCCAAGCAATCTGGAACACACGTATGCAGCTGTAAAAAGAGGTTAGCAGCAGCCATGCGCTGAATCCATCGTGTTCCACACATGTCTTTGAGCTCAGGATGGTTGGCCCTTAGTAATGGCTTCGTCTAAAGCTCTTGCTCGTTTCGGGTGAGCAGAAAAAATTGTTATACCCTTCCTACCACTCCCAGCATGTTCCGAACACTTGTTACACCAAGGGACTTCACAACTGCCAAATTCCGACAGAGCGAGGTGCAGTGTGATAAAGATACTTTGCAATGCTGCTGTTCCATTCAGCCATGTTTCCCGCTTTGTCATATGCTGGCCTTGAGCAGGTAAACTCTCATGATTTTGTCAGCCAGACTGCGTCCTGTAATTCCAGTGTAGCATTCAAAAAATCCCACAAGATCCTCCCGTACCAACGTGTCACTTTCCACATATCGAATCACTATACTGAGTCCTGTTTGCAACATCTGTCACTTCATCAGCTATGACCATGAACCATTTGGCTTATTAATAATATGACACCACACCTGATCTGCAAGCACTTGGATAATTTGGCTCTGTATAGTGTTCGATGTGTATGTAGCGTTACGAGCAGCTGTATTGAACAGCATCTTGTGTTCTTTCTGGGGTTCTTTATTATTGCCTAAAACGTTGAGGCCATGCAAGCGTCGTAACTTGTGTTGACAATAGCAATAAACACTTCTCAAAGTAAGGACACACACTTCTACAAAACCACACCCATATTAATATTACAATAAACAAAATTAATACACATAATTAATTGAATAATATGACATCTTCCCCCACATTGACTAGTACTAGTCAAAACATACACTTCAAATACTATACATAAACAATAAGATCAACAAAATGACAACTCAGTTTCACATTATTAGAAATTAGTCCATGGTCTGTGCGACGATTCTGTCTCGTGCCAGGATGGCAGCCTTTCGCTTGGGTCTTTGGGATTCGACTGTATCAGTTGTAGTAGAAGAGGAACGACGATCGAGTCTATCGGATGAATGACAATTAAGACTCGATGATGGATGAAGTCGATCAAGACTCGATGATGGATGAAGTCGATCACTACTGACGGGACTGGATGCTTCACAATGAGGTTCGCTCATATCACTACAACACTTTTCGGGATTTCAGAGTTTACTACATCGTCTATGTTGGAACCTCAGAATTTATTACGTCAGAATTCATCTGAGAATCAACGATGGGGACTGGATACATCACCACTTCTCGCTTGTGGCTCATAATGATCCCCATCGGGTTCAGATAGATCCCCACCAACGTTCCCTGACTCAACTGTTTCATCACTCTCAAGGGGATAAAGATGTTGGATAGGTCTGCGTAGAGACCTTTTCCTTGACCCAAACTGTCACCCATATCTGTCCATCACGTCCTGTGATAGTCTGCTCTACCACTCCGAGTTTGGACACTGGACCTTTCCACTATTACCGTGTCTCCTTCAACAATTCT
Organism: Chalinula nematifera; assembly: GCA_036873525.1. Lineage (NCBI taxonomy): Eukaryota > Metazoa > Porifera > Demospongiae > Haplosclerida > Chalinidae > Chalinula > Chalinula nematifera. The sequence goes on from JAYJLX010087798.1 coordinate 18,051, forward strand.
CTGTTGACCAGTCGCCTTAAGGTTTCTACTGTGACTATGCCGCAATTCTAGCAGGTATTCTGACCTCCATCTCCTCCAGAAGTGGGCTAACACCTGGTCTAGATGCTTGACATGATTGGTAAGGTCTTGGGAAGTGACTTTGTAAGTCTCATCACAATCATCCTCATCCCTTATATCTGCCGGCATGTCTTCGACCATACATCATGGCTGAGTGTCAATGGTTCTTCTAAATTGCTTGAGGACAAAAGGGAGAGGGGCCTGCAATTCACAATCATCTCTAAGGACAGTCATTAGCTTTTCAAATGACAACATGGCTCGACCAACGACCTTCTTTGAACAACGCTTCGTGGAGCAAACCATGCACTCAACCCTACCAGGGGGCACAGTCAATATTGAAGAGCCACTTGACTTCAATGGGGTTAAGTGTGCCTTCATTGAGTGCTTGTTCGACATACTCAGGAGATGTGCGGCAGCCTTAAAGGTCTTGCCATTGTGAGAGATGAATTTATGAGGAACACCCCTACGAGTGATGAACCTTTTGAGGCATCTGATAAACACTTGAGTAGTCATATCTGGGACCAAGTTGAGATGTACACCACGAGTCACACAACAAGTAAAAAGGCTACCTTGGAGCCCGCGGTTTGTGTGTGATTTGACCTGATAAACAATGGTTCAGCAAAGTCCAGACCCACATAGGTAAACGGTGGTGCTTCTGTGACACGAAACGGTGGTAATGGGGGTGGCGGTGGTACACGATAAGATAGGGCCTCAAGCCTTCGACAGACGACGCACTAGTGAACCACCTTCTGCACAGGTATGTTAAGTCTCAAAACTACGCCCACTTACAGCTAAGTTTAGAAAATGGAGGCCAACTTTGCAGTATCATAACATCTGATTTACAACTCATAGACTTGTCTAGCAAGCTGTATCAAGAAGTTCAAAGCTTAAAGAACTTACAAATGTTTTCATAGCTTCTTCGATACAAGAGTACAGCAACAATTTGTCGATCGACATTTTTTAGTAAAAAAGCAAAAAGTCGGAGTTCTAGATGCAGTTTTAATTCTGTCTTATGTTACTATATGTATCAAATGTGGCTTTTTGCATTGCAAATGGTTTTGGAGTTATTTAGGAAAAACAAATCTGATGGTCCGATGAATAACTTGAAAACAAGACTAGATATTGTAAGCCACATTTGATAGTTTTTAGTTTGTTACCTTAGGAGTCCGCAAAAAGCCACTTGCCTGGATTAAGGCTGCGTTCTGAACTCCGACTTTTTGCTTAAAGTTTCTCTACTCGTCCATGTTTTTTGCTTGTAATTAATGACGTTTACATACGCAACGGCACGACTACGTTATCTAAAGCCGTACTGTCCAATGTTTAAGCTTGCGTGTCATGCTGACACAGCTTGTAAATTCTTATCTTATCAGTAGATCTTGAGTGCAATAGAGCGTGAAACTGTTATTTGGACTTAACATGCCAGTGTGGGCTCCCTCTGATAATCAAGCACTGTGACCGGTCCTTCACTCCATTATGGTATACCCTCTCATGAGAGTAGCGTACTATGAGTTCAGTGAAGTAATGTTTACTAGGTAAGAGTATCGGTAGAGTACAGGATCTCTGCATTGTGGAACCTTCCACCACATCTCCATATTTTCTGTGGGTCCAAAAATAGATTCAGTTGCTTCCTCCACATATCAAACCTAGTATCAGTCTGAAGCTTTGCTTGTGCTTCCCGAATCCAGTATCTCTTGGCCTCCTCCATCACTTCCACAAGGGAGATCTCTATAGCGTTTAGCCTTCGGATGAATAATAACACAATAGCTTCAGTAGTTTTCTCAATTCACTGTGTTTCTCCAAGGGTATGACTCTGGTCATCTGGACAGACAATGTCATGGTAAGTGTAGCTTCAGTGTAATTCTGTGAAACATTCCTGAGGCACATACCTCCTTGTCTGACCTTATCCAATCGGGGCCTTCGAACCAGAATGCAAAGCTCATCTAGGGTTAGTCCTTGCCCTTGTGAGGGTAAGTCAGCCGGGTTGAGTTCTCCTGGGCAATGTCGCCGTCGATAGGTCGGAATCAAATGTCTCATCTCTTCGACCCGGTTCTGTATAAATGGCTTCCAATTCTTATCATCCAATGATAGGACACCTTGTCGGTAAAGCACAACGGTTCGAGCAGCTCAAGTTCTGATTCAAGGCTGGAAGTGACGTTTTTCATGAGTTTGGCCAGTAGTAGGGAGTTCGAATTGGGGAATGGTCATCTCCTTGAGAGGCGCAATTCGAGTCTTGGAGCACACAAGTCTAGAATAATTCATCGCTTCCATAGTAGTCACCAGGTAGATCACAGCTGCATAGCCTTGATTGAAGTATCACAGAAACCGAACAATCGAACTGACTGCATTAGATTCCCCGGGGGCTTGTAGCACCAGGTTACTCGAATTGAGACGTCCCCTTCCATTCTTCCAAGTAAACGGTTCCATTCTCTTAGCAAATCCAGTTAACAACTCATCCCATGAAATTTTGTCCTTGCACAACCGTTGGAAAATAAAGGACTAGAGAGACGATACCAAGTGGGTCATAAAATCGCCCTATAGTGCTCACAATCTGCCTGTTCGAACATTGAATCCTCCTAGCCAGGTTAGGAGATCAAGAACCAGCTCATCTGTCTGACAATCCCATCGTACTACCAGTACCTTAGTTTCACCATGTGAGGTCGGTTGAGACTGGCCTAACGTCATTCTAGCATATGTGTCCTGGGGGTCCGTATCAGGCGGGTTAGCCTTGACACCTTCCAATTCTTGTCCACAAACCCTCATGGTTTGTCAGGAACTTCCAGAGTAGGAGCTTGTCAGGAACATCCGGAGCTCCTCCAGCTGGAGGAGCTTTTTCGACTCCCTACAAATGTCATATGCTAGATCAGGTGTCTCGGCTCCGAGCATCTACATAAATAGAGCTGCTTAACAAGGTCGGGTTGTATAGTCTGGTACTTGATGTCGCAGTGTAGCATTTAATAGGAATGGACTATAGGCTACACCAAATACCACTCTAGTGAATCGATACACACAAATCTCCGGTGGCCTTTTCCTCAGGTCCTTCAACCACAGGAACCTCAGTACCTTCTGATGTACAGCAATCATCAAGAACGCCTTCTCAATATCTCCCATGAGAGCTACATTGGGAACTCTGAATCATAGTCAAAATTTTCTGATTGAACTTTGGTCCCACATGTATATTAAAGAGGGTCCCTGACATCGAGCTGACGCATCATACACAATCCATAGTTTGGTTATCCTGCTTGAAAACCCCATGGTGTGGTAGAAAGTGGACCTGCTGGCAGTTTCAGGTTCGTTCACTGGTTCTGTGATTCCGAGCTGGGCTTGTTGAGTGATAACTGCATTGTACTTGCTCAAGCAGTTTCGTGTTCTGATCCAGACGTTTCAACAGGTTCCGAATAATTATCCGGGATAGAGATAGAGGGATCCTTCCAGGGTAAGAGGACTTCGTATCTTCCTTGTTTGAAGTGTACTATGTCAGTTCATACACAGATCATTCTTGATCCATTATACCCAGTGGTTCAAGTTCCCAGAACTTGCTAAGCTGACGTTCTAACCTCCTACTTCCCTCCTCAGGTGTAGTGGACACCACCTTCAACACATGTGTGGTGTGGTTGTGTGTTTCATGGATTCAGCAATGGGATTACCCATCCAAGTTGTGTTCTAATAGCCTCGACCATGTATATCATCTCACCAGTGAAAAACTTCCAATAATGGTCATGGCCAATTAGCACATCAGGTTGCAGGACAGATGGGATCTGCTAGCTGAAGCTCTCTGAGTTCAGGGATCTGACGAATGGTAGCTCGCATGGGTGAGTAACGTATGGTCTCACAAATCAGGGGTACAGTGATAACATCTGATCTGGCTCTCCCTTCCCACTAATACCAATATTAACTCTATCACAGGGTAGAGGATCCTTGTGGGTAAAACCGAAGGTCATAATAGACATCAACTTGTGTCCCATGCTTTTTAAGTTCAGGAAGTTCTTGACTGCTGCTGTGTGCTGGCTCCCACTATCAAAGAGAATTGCCACGGGTTAGCTGGGTCAAAAACGATTGCCTGCGCTGTTTGTATTAACACTGCAATCTTTCGTTCTGTACAGCAACAAGCTGTACAGCTAGTGGGCGTCCCAGTCAATGGTGTGGCTGAGGGATTGAGTGTAGAGGTTTCACTTCTTGTCGACTGGCCATGGGATGATCCTTCCCCTGAGGATGACTCCTGTTGGTCACATATGCTTGTGTGGTGTCTGCCATTTCATTGATGGAACTTTCCTCTTGCCCTACAGGCTCGGCTAACATGTCCCTTCCTTAAACAAATGTAGCACCGCCCTGAGGTTCTCAACACTTACGTTCTGTCCTCTACCCCCCACATTGCATCGTGTGTTTCCTTCTGACAATAACAACAGCTATTACTAACGGAAGCGCTCTTGTTTCCTGACATCAAGGCAGTAGTGGTAAGCAAGTTGTTACTTTGTTTGCTGCCACCATGTTTGGACGGGGGTGTGGTTACCGCTGTTTGTTCTCAAGCTGTGATCTCGTCTGATAACTCTTTCAATATGGTGGTCAACGTCCACTCCTGTTTCCTGCTTACTAGAAGCCTTAGCTCATTGGGCAACTTTTTAATCAGTAGAATACTACCGTAGGAGTCTGAGGCTACCCCCAAGGCGTCTAAACTACACACAATCGACTCTACGTCGTCATACAACTTTCTCAAAGCAGGCAAACTATTAACGGAGGTTACAGCGTCTATGCTCAACAATATGTCCATTGATGATGGATTATTATCTTGCTTGTAGTATAGTATTTAGGTCAAGGTGGGTTTCTCTGGCGGATCTCTCAAGGAACAACTGAAGGTAAGTGAATTGGTCAATATTCGACAACTCATGAATGGCTGACTTTTAGGCGTCACAAAAGGTCATCCATTCCGTGATATCACCATCGAACTTCCTTAAAGTCAGCTCAGGTAGCTTTGCCTTAAAGCTAATGCTGGCGGCGCCGCTTTTAAGACTACTCTCCACTAGAGTCCCGCAGATGGTGTCCCTTCAATGTTTACACGTGCTTAAACACCTTATGATTGTAATCGTCGGCTTCTGTCAAGATTTCGTCCTCGTCTGACAGCATGTCTAGAATCTCGCCATCTAACACTTCCAGTTGAGTGCCATCTGAAGTTGTGCCAGCTTCATACTATCAGGCCTCGACCCGTCCTCCCCACCATCAGCACCCAGTAAGCCATCTACTTCAGCAAACCTCTTTGTTACTACCGCCCTATGCCCTGCCCTTTCTCAACCCTTCAGCCATTTGTTGCGTTAATCACTTATTAAATGGAAAATTAGATGCAAATATCCACTATATCTTCTGAGAGCCGACCAATGTATTTACCTTCACTGGCTTTCAGGGTGATCAGCGGGTCACATTCAATCTCCTTTTCTATCCTTCTTAATCCCACACGAGGCACTTCTATTCAGCTCGGTGGTCTTTCTGTGGTTCTTTATATTGCCTTAAGCGTCGAGGGATTTGATCATGATAACTCATGTTGACAATAGCTTTACACCAATGTGTAAAATAAAATACTTTTTTCAGTAAACCAAGTCATCAGTTATGATACGCAATGTTGTTTTTTGTTGTT
>JAYJLX010087908.1:0-23710 GCA_036873525.1 Chalinula nematifera
CAGTGACCTACTTCTTGAACTGCTTCAGAAACTAAACTGTGCAAGTTTGTCTCAGGAATAACAGCCCGCTTGTGGTTTATTGCATGATGTCTTCAGAATCGACGAACAGATGCACCTGAAAGGCCATGTACTAAAGGGTATCTCTGTTGTAGCTATTGAGAAATTTGATCGTATGTCCAGCCATTCTGTACGAATAAAAATACTTCCCCATGAACACCGAGTTCCTCGATGGTGGCCATTTTTTTATAAATAGAAAGTGGGTATGGTGTTCACTTAGATTTATTATTAATAGTAATAAAAGAAAAAAATGGTGAATATACTCGGATATACTGAACAAATGGTGAATAACAATAAGTTTCTTTCAATGCAAAACAAATAACTGCGTTAGGTCACTCGCTGTGCTAATAATATACTGGAACAACTGATTAAATGGTGATAATGATTGATTAAACAACAAGAACCTTGTCAGATACAGGCTACAACTGAACGGATTCATAAAGGGTTGTTACGCCACTGACGGAGTAGATAATAGGATCAGTCTCCCTACACAATGGGCATCTTTGACTTTTTTGTAATGCGTGATCCACACAAACCTTGCACCCGATTATCTGCCTACAACATGTAATAAACGCAACTTCTACACCTGGCTGTAGGAGCATCTTGCGTATCTTGCATTCCAAATTACTTGAGATTACTGGTAACCTGTCATAAAATGCCTGGGCATGGTCTATTTTTTCTTCCAATCTTTTTAGATAATCCATAATCTGTATAAAAAGGTTAATCCAATTAATACAATAATTATATATTTCAGTATTAATTATATACTATGATAAATGGACCAATGAGATTGCCCATAGCAACCTCGTGCTATGCACTTGGATTGGTTGCTATATGGCTTCCTCAGGTTTATAGCTGAGCTTTTACCACAACTAATGTGAATTGACCAATTAAAAAAATAGAAGGTCAATCATAATATTATGCAGTACCTCCCAGGGTACACACCTCTTATGTTATTTAAAGTTATTAAGAAAGTATCGCAATCGAATTCAGCTTAGAAAACAATGCAGACTATAAACGTAGTTGTATAAAGTGGGAGAAGCCAGTAATGCTATGCCTGTTCAACCTAGTATGTATTAACAGGAGGAGTGGTTATGAGTGGAGTTGTAGTTGGGCGTGGACATAATCAATTAAATTTGTCAAATAAAGTCACCTTTACCTAACTTAACAAGTCTATTATATGATTAGTTACCTCTTGCCATTTTATGTCATTAACTGCCCCCAAAGCATCACTATGACGGGAATAGAGCTTGAGACTGTCGAATAGTTTTCACTACCACAGATGTAAAAGCGATGACTGGGGGCTTTCCAGTAGTCAATATCTATAATGCACAAAGCATATAATCAACATAATGAACAATCTGGTGTCGTCTATAGGATTCCTTGTAGTGACTGCCCCAATTCATATGTCGGACAAACTAAACGCAACCTTCAAACACGAGTGCAAGAACACAAGAGAGCTGTAGTGACTGGTGACACTGCTTCTATAGTGCCCTTTCTGAACACTCTTGGACCACGTCAACTGGGACGATATTACGATCATCAACCAACATCAGGTCTGGTATCAACGTTCTGTCCTGGAGTCCTGGTACATCCACAGCCTGGAGGACCTGGTAAATTGAGAGAAAGGCCACCTTCCAGTTGAGTACTGTCAGCTGATAAAAACCACACCCAACCCAGCCCCACTTTTTTCCACACAGGATCCTTGTTAGACACTGACAGAAGTGACAGTGACGCTGACATGTTTTGATACTTGTATAAATTGTGTACTTGCTTTGTTTTGCATTATACCCTGACGAAGGCAACTGATTTAAAATAGCTGAAACATCGGTGTTATTATTATTATACTCATTATATAATCAATTTATAGACTGGTGAAATAAATAGAATATTATATTATGGATACCCCTGGTCATCACTAGGGAACATTTTCTAGAGTAAGCTTAGCACTGTAACTTTCGTTTTATAATATCAATGACAAGAGGAATAAATGCTGCTTTGTTAGCATAATTACTGGTTCAGTTTATTAGCGCATCACAATGGTATGGGTTAAGTCATGTATATACATACACGTATGTACTAGTTAGATATTTCAGAACATAATTATACCTGCTTCTTGTATATACATATACGTTTATGTACGTGTATGTGTATGTACATAATAATGCATGTACATGCTGTAATATGATTTGTTCTTTCTTGAATTAGGAATATTATTTTGTGGGCTTCTTCTATGCCAGTGGCATGAAATGATTGACCCAGCGATAGATACAAAAGGAGGGCTAAAGAAGAATGGAGAGGGATCAGTATACTATGTATACAGCCATATACATGGTGAGTATATGAATGTAGTGGATGTGTTTGTTGTAGTAATGTAATATAGCTATTGATGGGAATATACATGTAGTAGTGAATATTATTGCTTAAGGATGATTCACACTACGAACGTAACAAAACGTAACGTTAGCCGTAACAGAAGCGAATACACGGGAAGGGTAAAAATCGTTAACATGACGTAATGAATAGAAAAAAATTCAATTCATTACGTTACATTAACGATTCGTACTCTTCCCATGTATTCACTTCTGTTACGGCTAACGTTACGTTTTGTTACGTTTGTAGTGTGAATCAGCCTTGAGTCATTTAATGTTAAAAAACAATGTGTAAAGTATTGGTAAAAATAATGTGTGACATGCAAGTACATACAGTACCGTATTTATCGATAAAGCAAGACAATAATAATTATGCATAATCCACTCCCCCCTTGCCAACAAGCTCTTGGGTCTAGATTGTTGTAATCTATGGGATATTCAAAGTACTGAGTCTCAGATGGTTCCTTGTGTGTCCATATAATTCCAATCACCACCTTCTTTGCTGATGACTGATTCAATATTTTGCTGTTGGTACAGTAAGCAACGTACCCGAACTGGAGCTGACTTCGTAGGTAACCAAAAACAGGCTTGCTGGAAAAAGAAACGGCAATGATGACAAAAAATAACTTTATAGTATAGTTGAAATATACCTGCATTTGGAGGGTCAATAAACCGAGTAGTCCAGTACTTTTCAATGAGTCAGCAGAACTATGACTGTCAATACATCACAGCTCTCACCAATCTAAATCAAGGCATGTACATGTAATAGACTATTGGGTCAAATACTCTTAACATAACAATTCAATATAATATTGCCCCACGGTGTGATACACTACTGTACACAGTTGACAAATTAATGTATCCTAAAGACGACATTCACTACTGTGTTCAGGTCAGCAGGATTAAGGGCAGCTACAACACATTGTAGTTGCCCGGAGACAAGGAAACCCTCTAGGAATAGAATCAACCAATCGGATTGATTGACGGATGATCGGTCAATACACCATGAAGAATACCTGAGAGTTTAACCACCTAAAATTGGAAACATGATTTCATTATTGTCAACTCTGTTGATATTTATCAACCTATAGTGCTAGGGTACATGCATGTAGTACCAGTATAGACATACATGTACATGAATGTATTGGTATAATACTGTATTATCATGTACATACACACGTACATACATACCTCTGATTTAAGGATATTCCCATCAGCAAAACACAGTAGCGAAGGGCTATCCATTAAAAACAGCCTCATGTGGGTCAGTAGGGCATCAGGTGTAGTAATGGTGGTGATCCGTAACACGTCTATTACGTAATGGTACGATAATACTGTGAACTAATCGTAATTAACCACTCATGACAAATTTTTAGAGCAATTTACAGTACACCAATAGAACCTTTCCATGTAAATTAGCTCTTCCATTACTAAACTGCTCAAATACATGCATAGTATATTTCATTAAGTAATGTACATGTACATGTTTTCAAGACATACAATGAAAAAAATTAATACATACATGTGCACATGTATTGTATATGCACTTAAAAAGACAGAACACATACTGTACTTATACTGTATGTACATGTTCAATGTACCTGCATACATACATGTATTATGCACAATATGTACATGTATACATGTACAATGTTGTATATATCTTACGGTAGTTTATCTGCAATCTGTTGTGGTATGAACAGCATACAGCCCTTCCTCTGAGGTATTGTGACCTTTGAGTTATAAAATAACCAATAACTCTAAATGTCATGTGACCTTTGACAACACCCACCTGTACATGGTCCGACGATATCAGTACCTTCAGCAGTTCCTCTGGCGTCCCTCGTATACAGAAGTTAGCTGCTATTTCCAAATCCCACATTAGGGACTTGGCAAACCCCAGAGACTTCATGACACTCTATCTAGCATTCTGTATCACCTGCTTGAATGTTCAACACGATTCGATGAATGGCTGTCTACAAAAATAGCATATATACTAAAATGCAATATTGAGCGGTGTGTCCTCATAATTTAAAGGAGGTGTGTCTATACACTAAATTAAGTGTGTCGAAACTGTCAATATTTAAAGGAGGTGTATCTCTAAATTAAAGGGATGTGTCCTCATACTAAAGGGGGTGTGTCCTTATTTAAACTTACTTTTGGTCTTCGGACTCATTACATGATCTCTCGTGAAGTTTATCACAGCAGTTGTCAATCATGGACTTCAGATCGTCTTCAAGCTTCTCTATTAGCTGTGAGGCCAAGTGGCTAAAGGTGAGGGGAGAAAAAAACAATATTTTTAATTAAATCGGTGGACGCTTTGTATAATGCATATATACAGAAATAGGGGTATGTACATGTACTGTATGTACATGTACTGTATCTACATGTACACTGTACAATGGTGGCACCAGAAGCAAATGCCTATGCTAATTCTTAGTCTAACAACCCTATGGTGAAGAAGTATCCTAAAAAATACAATCTTCACACAGCTAAACAGATAATACTAAACACCTTTGTACAAAAAATACCGTAATTCTTTTAAAATTTCGACATGACTGGTTCAGGACAGTTCAATTTTTTAATGAATATCTGGAGGTACAAAAGAAAAGTTTTCACCTCGAGCAATTATTTTAACGAAGTTGGAGGCTTTTAAATAAAGCAACAGAATGAAAATTTTACCTGGCTGTTGAATTGTGATGGTCTTTCTCTTTCACGAAGCAAAAACGGAACCCAAGGCAACAATAATTTATGAAACGAATTTTTAGAATATGTTTGAATATTTTTTTACCAAATAATTAATTATTTTCGAAATTAGAATAACGAAATTTTAGAAGAATTACGGTATCATATCTACTTGTATACTTGCAAGTAGAATAAACAACACATAAAACACATGCTGCCATATACATTTACGTAATACAACCATAAATATTATACCGTAAGCACTGGAAACAGTCCACTCCATGTTGCTCGATGAAGTCAGTGATACGTTACTATGCAAACAGTAGCTGAGGGCTACTGTATGTAAGAGATAAAAGCATGCACTTAAATGTCCGGTAGCTACAGAACAATTAAGGGCTTTGATACAACAAGAACATTTAACTAAAACAATTTGGTGTTAACTGCATGGCCATATTATTTTTTGCATATATGTACAATGTACATGATTTTGGGCAAATAAAGTTGGTACACGATATGCTAGAAGCATGGGCGGTTTCCGATCCCTTACTTATAATATCTATGATACATGTACAACTAAAGATACATGTACATGTACATGTACATGTTCAAGTGTACGTTATTCTGACCTTACTAGAAAATCATAAATCTCAATTCCGAAATTTGCTCCTCACCAGAAAATCTACACATAACACAACTATCTTTACATGTGTACAGCATCTTTCTAGTTGTATTTTTCCCTTTCTTACATGTGAAAGGCAAGGAAATATAAAATACAAGTACACATCAAAGGTACAATATTGACAAATGCATGCTGTTCACTAGCATGCTGTTCACTAAATGAAACTCAGATAAAAATAGTGTTTATAGACCAACCGTTCAATTTTCTTCGTCAAATTAAAGAAAATATTAGTCCTATATCGATAGCCAGTCTTCAAGATATATCTACAACATGTACCTCAAATCCACTGTAGCCGAGTGACTGTAGCAAAAAAAAAACACAAAATGGTGGTAATTTTTTTTTAATGTAATGCAGGCTAATAATTAATTAAAATATTTTATTAAATATTATTATTAAAATACAAATAAATACATGTAAGTTTGATTAATATGGCTAATCATTTTATGTCCACGTCTATATAGGCTTAATTAATAAAATAATAAAAAAAATTAATTAATTACAGTGGAACCTCCGAATAAAGGACACTTTGGGACACTATATAAATTGAAGTCCTTTGTCCTTTATAAAGAGGTTGTCCTCTTCTCGAAGGTTAAAATGTATTAGACAAGTCTATTTGGGACACTGAGAAGTGTCCTTTGTTGAGAGGTTCATTAACCCGAGCGTGGGCGGAGGGTTATAGTAGTTGGTTTGTGTGTCCGTCTGTCTGTGTGTTACCACGTAATCTCTGTGGATACTTGATGACAGAACTTCACTGACACTCCATTAAAGGTGCTTGATGTCGATAATTCCATGATTTAAAGGATTTATTGCAAAATTCTGATCGATAGTTTTGCTGGCCGCCATCTTTTTTCAGACCGCGCCCCTTGAGCACATGTTGTAAAAGTTGTCAGTCACGCCTAATCTACTTACTATTTTCATCATGGCCTCTGATCGTCGCCTCTGATGGCTTGATCGTGCTTGGAATCCCTTGGATGGCACTGGACTGGGCCTGGTACGGCCCTAGAATTTCTACAACGTGTGGTGAAGGCTCAAAACCCATATAGACTCTATTTGTTTTAGTAATTGTGAGTTTTGTGAAACTGATCGTCTGCTCTACAACTGAGTTTACTGCATATTTTGTAAGTTTGTCCTTGCTAGTTCAGTTGGTGTTTAAGTGTAAAAAAGCTTTACTTCTGGAAGAATCTATACTAGATCCAGTGTATGCTGTGTTTTACTGTAAAGTGTGTTGTGTTCATGTCAGGTGTGCTTGACTGTGCAGACTAATATTAGTACTTGACTGTGCAGACTAAGATCTTCTACTGGTGTGTAAGAATATAAACCTGTGTGTTGTCAAATCACATTTGTATTGGATCAAATGTGTATATACATGCATGACTGCGAGGGTTCAAAGGGCTTTGAGCTCAAAGCAAAGGAGAGGGCAGAAGCCCTGCAATGCCTACAAAAGGCTTCAAGCACAACTCAGTCAGGCCAGCAGAAGTTCTTTCAGAAGAACCATTCACACCAGTATGGTGGCAGTGCGGGCAGGAACGAATACCGCCAAAACGCTTACAAGAACAAAAACTTCACCCGGAAGCAAGGTGGACAGAACAGAGGGGGATAGTCCAAGATTAAGAAGCCTCAATACTCATAACAGGTCAAGAAGACCATTCAAACATTGTGTTCATTCGTATCAATCCCCATGTTTTTCAAGAAAATTTGAACCTTATTCAGTCAATTGTGCATGCAACAATGCAGGTGAAAGAACACCTGAAGCCATCGAAGTTAAGTCCAAAGACTGGGCGCCTTGCACTTCACCACCACAATTGGGCGAAAATTACCTCAGACCCTTATCAAAGAAAGGTGCCAGAAGCACCTCATCTAGACCATCAGAAGGAGGAGCAACTACAGACGGAGGTAAGCAAGTTAGTGCAGAAAGGGGCGGTAACAGCTCTAGCCACACCTCCACCTTAAGATTTTGTATCCCGGATGTTTCTAATCAAAGAAGGACACCTCGATGAGACCGATAATAGACCTCAGGGAACTGAACAAGCTCATTCATTGGGAATATTTCAAGATGGAAGGCGAATCCATCTGATTCAAATGCTACTGCAGGAGGGCAACTGGATGGTGAAACTGGATCTGACGTCAGCACCAAGAGTTTTCACAAAGGTGATGAAATTAGTCACGGCGTGGCTGAGGCAGTTGGGTTGTCGCATGATAAGTTACATAGAGACAATTTGATCTTGGCAACATCAGAACAGGAAGCCTGAGTATGGGGCGAACTAGCCATCGCATTGTTGGAGGGCCTATACGTTTCACAGTGAACTACGAGAAATCAGTTCTAGACCCAGCACAGAAGATGCTATTTCTGCATGGGGTTTGTGATAAACTCAGTGGCAATGACAGTCAGTGTGCCAGCAGACAAGTTAGCAAGCATAAAGGCATCAGATTCATACCTGAGACAGCTGGATGTGGTACCAGCAAGATCACTAGCCAGGTTTGTTGGCACTGCAACACCCATGAAATAGGGCCATTCCACCGGCACCACTGTTTTACCAAGCATTACAGGCGGCCAAGAATTCAGCAGACCTTCAGACTCGAGGTATGGATATGCCAGTTCATCTGGGCCCTGCCCAGAAGGAGGAGCTTGGCTGGTGGATAGAACAGGCACACTTATGGCCACTCTGCAGGACACCCATTACCATATCAACTACCTGGAGCTGCTAGCAGTCTTCCTAGTCATTCAAACGTTCGTAAAAGATCAGAGGGACATAACAGTATTGATTCAGACAGACAATGTCCCAACAATGACGTATATCAATCAGAGAGAGGGGCAGGGAACCCATTTACCCCATAGACATGCCTAGCAAGATCACTTGGGCCAAGACAGATGTTCAAGATTCAGATGGATGCCTCCAGGACAGGATGGGGAGTGGTGTGCCAAGCGAAATCATAGACAATAGATTAAAGGATTACAAATTACGTGGGCGTTAGTTGTTAACCGTATCTAAACTCTATCTATTTATTCCTTTTTCTTCACAGATGTAATGAAGGTAGCATTTTGTAAAGCAGATTTACTGCAAAAGAAATACGCACAATCAGGACAAGATAGTCTCGAGGGCATATAAAAGGAGTGATAGTACTGAATGCCCGCAGGATCCTTCATTCAAGCAAAAAGAAAATGGTGCAACAAGTTCGCCATTTTGAAACGTACTTCGACGTATCGCTCCAGCCAGTAAGCTGTTTTTTAAGCATAAAAATGGTATGAGGGCATGTGTTTCTGTGTGTGTGTGTACAGTTGCAGCAGTTACTACGATTTGTTTTCGTATACGTACCAAGTTAAAGGTACAAACCTATTTCTCAAAGTCAACAACACACTTCAGAGTCATTTTTAGCCAAGATTTGATATTTTGCCCCACGTTTTTGTATTTACCTTGTAGCTCTGACTTAGTTCTACCTCCTTGAATACACTGCTTTGCTTACAAGGATAAAGTTATTTTCATTGCATCGTAGAAAATTATCTTTGCGGATCACTGCCCTATTCTTTGTATGTATACAGTAGTGGCCAAAAAAAAGTACCCGTTTTGTTTTAAAAAACGACCATTTTTACGATGGAACAAAGACTGACCGGTGATCCCCTTTTTAGTGTAGTATATCCAGCTGTCATAATTCTCTGTTGCAACTACACTATATTCAAGGATAAAAGTTGCAACAAAGAATTATGACAGCTGGGTATACTATAAAGAAAAGGGGGACCACCGTTCAATCCTCATTCCATCGTAAAAACGATCGTTTTTTAAAACGAAACGGGTACTTTTTTTTGGCCACTACTGTAAAAATTAAAAATGCCCACGTAGTTTCTAATCCCTTTTAATTTACATGTATTATCTATGGCGAAATCCACCGGGTCTCTGCAGGACACCCATTACCATATCAACTACCTGGAGCTGCTAGCAGTCTTCCTAGTCATTCAAACGTTCGTAAAAGATCAGAGGGACATAACAGTATTGATTCAGACAGACAATGTCCCAACAATGACGTATATCAATCAGAGAGAGGGGCAGGGAACCCATTTACCCCATAGACATGCCTAGCAAGATCACTTGGGCCTGGTGCATGGAGAGAAGGATTCTCCTTCAGGCGGAGCACATAGCAGGCAGTGCCAATACATGAGCGGACAGAGAGTCTCAAGTTATGATAGATCAGTGGGACTGGAAGCTCAGTGTCAGGCTAAACAGTCTAGTGGGACCGTTCCAAGTGGACCTGTTTATCAACCCAGTTACCACAATTTTACAGCTGGAGACCTGGGGGCCTGACCTGACCTCTCCTGACCTCACCTGACCTCTCATTGTCATCAAAACTGAGATTTACTTTTGCAATTGGGGAGGACTACATGACAGTAGAGTGTCCTAAGATAGCAGCCAAAAACGTGGCCACAATCTGGGCAACGAGTACATTGTACTCATACTGTGCCCACTGCATAATGGTAATAACCTCTAGTGAAACAACATACGTATTCCAACATCGTCATGTTTGTTTCAAAGTCCCTATTGGTGTGGGGCTTTGTTACCATTTTCTTACAAAAAAAGCCAATGTTACATCTGATCTACTGCAATCGATGAAAAGTAAACAGTCTCAATTTCTAAAAGGGGGCATGACAGCCATGCAGCTAGGGATTTACCTATGTAACCGATTGATTCTTTGACCACTATGTTTACAAATTTACTGCTGAGGGCCAGCTTCATTTGGTATGAAGGGAATTAGGGAACTAACCTGGGCCAATCGAATGTTTCCTGTGATACTACTGTATGTCACTATACTTAAAGCATTGATCCATGGACCATCTCAAAGGTGCAATTATCTCAATGATTTTAGCTTAATAAAATTAAATAATGCATTAAGCCACACAAGATATCTCAGTAGTATTTTATGGGCAACCTCTTACGCATGAACCCGGTGGTCTGTTTTTGTTTATATAAAAATATTTGGATGGGTTATTAACATTATGCCCTTCCTTTCTGCAAGCTATAGTCATGTGGGCAGACTTGCAGTTCAAACTTGAGTTTCTCACACTGAGTTGACTTTTTTGGCCTTAAAGAAAACCAGTTTTTGCTGGACAATTATTTTTTTGAAATTCAGAGACTGCAAAGCTACATTGTATACAGCTTACTGTTGGCTAATTGGATAGTTTAGGATGCAAACAACTGGGGGGGGGTCAAATATGTGGAATGAAGGCAGGAGTACAGTAAAGTGCGAGTGTCCTATATCCTTTGTTGGTAACCATTTTAATCAAATTCTTATCTAGCCTCTAGTAGTATATAAATTCTACTCATCAATTGACTTCCCAGTATAAATATAACCCCGGCTTGGTATGCAAAGGGACATTTAGTGTAAGCGATATAAAAGATAGAGGTTAACATGGTACACGTAAGTCAGATCATTGCAATAGAGGGGGCAGGGCAGAGCAGTGGTAATTAAGTAATATGATGTGTAGTCCCAGTCATTATGATGGAGTGGGTGGAGCAAAGAAGCTAGGGTTAATACATTTTCTTGATTATAAATGACTCATTACAGTACAGATAATGCTTTCCCCATGCAAGGCAAATCATTGTCTCAGATTACATATTACGCACAATGATATTGGGCTACGACATGAAGTAATAAAAAAACCAATGGGCTTAGCTATATATTGATATATCTGGCCTTTGTTTGGTTAGCTGTGGCACGAAAACTAACCTCTTCATATTCAGCCCACGGCTGCAACCTTCTTTCATAGTACGAGGTCAGGGACATGACATACGCTGATATCACCAGTTGATGGAGCGGTTCGGGACGTTGGTTCAGTTAAAGAGTTGAATACTAACCTTTGTTACTGTGTATAAGACTATATGATGCATATAAGTATAATGCTAGAATGGTTTATTATAAATTTTGATCAAAGTACACACGTACGTATGCATCCTTTTAGCTAGCTTATAGAGCGGTGCATGCATCTGCTCTTTAGGTAAGATGTTGTGGGCATTAATTTCAGTTGTAATACTCTCTTGGGCAATATTTTCGATGACCTAGTAGTATTGCAGCTGTTGAAAATAATACAGATGTTGGAAATAATACAGTAAAGAATACAGTGAAGAATTTTATAGTAGTCTCAAAGAGCTCAAAAGCTATGATGATCAATTAGGGGCGTATGATGCATGCAAGATAGTTGTTAACGAAGAAGGTAAGTACAAACTTCTGTCGTATCATCACAGTATGGACGTCGATATCTGTACTACTGGTTTCTAGTAGTATCTAGCCAGCAAGTCATGGATTGCTTGTGAGGGAATTTGACAGTACAGCTGCTACCGAGACAGTATATAGGCTTTGATTCACAAAGAGTGATTCCCCAATCCAGCCTACCTGATTCTGTTTGTGACCAAAATTGTGAAGTTTATTTCACCATTCCGATAAGAGCAAGGCAACAAGTTGTCATAATTGTTCCTCACTGAAATGGCTCCTTTCAAGAAGAAAGCGAACTCATGATGCAATGACACCATTTCAAGTAGCTGAACGTCAATCTCGTAATTCAAATGTGCCGTTAGATGTATTGAGCCCATCAAGCAAAAAGGCTTGAGTTGACAACATGCGTAAAAAGCATCAAGAGTCTCAAGTGCCAAGTGAGTTATACTCTGAAAAAGTGGAACAGACAAGGTTTGCTGTTTCGGGTGATGAAGTTCAGAATGCAGATGTTGGAAAGCTTGTTGAATCAATTGCAAACTCTGAAAATATTAAGTAATAAGTATTTGACCCCATGCCTGGTGGTCAAGTGCACTGCTGATGTTTTTTGGTACGAAGGGAACTAACCCAGACCAATTGAACTCTCCATATGGAATTACCGTAGATGATAATGATCTATTACAAATGAGGAAAATAAGTCAATTTTTCAACCATAGAGTCCACTTTTTCATTGCCAGAAGAGTTGCATTGCTTCACAAACAGATCAAGTACTATATGCACAGATTGAGACAATATACAGTTTAGTGGATTACATTTGTAGCTATATTTCATGGAGAATAAGACATATTTCATTCATGCTTCTTTCTGTAGCTTGGCCCATTTGATTTTTTTTTTTAACGAAGTGGTGCCAATAGAAGATAGGTATGCAGCCGTCCATCATGACCTTTCGATTTTACCAGAACTAAGTTGAACCTGAGGGCGCAAAACGTAGCTGCCGGCCAACACAGACAATTGTATTGGGCAAAATAAGAATAATAACACGCTACAGGTAAGCAAAACTTTTAAACACATTAAAAACAATAATTTTGTTTTACAGTACCTCTGCTAGAGGGTGACAATGGGTTCGAATGACTCAATTATTCTTTTATTGATGATCATTGGGCATACAAAGTTCCCTCCTGACTCCTGTTTTGGATTACTCAAGCAAGCATTTCGTAGTACTCATGTAAGGAGATGTCTGATGTTGTGATGAAGTCTGCTAAGTACAGCAAATTAGCTGAGGTTGTTGCATGGGAGGACAGTGAAGTGCTCATACCCTCAGTACATGTCAAGCAGAGCTACATGTATATAGTTCATGAAAGACAATGTTGTAATGGAATATCTCAAGCTTCATCACATTGGTAAAGTTATATACATGTAGGTATTATTGAACTAAAATTGTTATACATAATTTTCGGTCAAAATTTTTTCCGTGTCTTAGTGCTGCCAAGTTTTGTCCTAGTATTTTCGAATTTAAAATAAAGATATATATTTTTAATCTTTTGGTTTTGTAGAAAATCATTACGTCTTTTTTTCTTTAGTGTATAATTGATGTTAACCAACTAACTTGCTTAGAAACAGTCTCCTTATTTTCTCAAGTGGAAGTGATCACTAATAGGACTTCACCATTCCTTTGAATTCCTGCTGGAGTTCACAGCAGAGATACAAAAGGAAACCTTTTTTTTTTTGAAAAAGAGGTGGCAGGCTCGTACACTAAACAGCATTTTAGGAAGTAGAAACACTGCATTATATGTATACAGACAGACAAATCATCAGTAGCAGTCCATTATTACATTAATGCATATTAATATTAAGGTATTCCGTTTGTGGTTACCTGATGAAGAAATAAAACCTGAGATTGATGCTCAGAGTTTGCTAGAGGTATAAAAGAATCCACGGTCACTTTTTTAGAGTTTGTGAGGCTTCCCTTCTACTAAAAATTGTTAAAGAAGTCCACAGCAACCATCACTCACTCAATGAATGCATTTCTATTTGTAATGTTAGCCATTCATTCAGATCAGTGTTGACTCCTTCACCTGGTGTCAAGTACCAATTGAAATGCATGTTATCTAATTATTTGAAAAAAATACATCAATTCTATCTGACATTTTACTTTTCCTGTACCAACAAAATATATGGATATTTGTGGCTTTTTGCATTGATAAAACAGAATAGACCACTATCCCACACAACAAGAATTGTATATGAAGTGTAGTACACTGTCACTTAAAATCAATACTTCCAACATGCTGGGACAGCTTTGAAAATAACAGTGGTGTAAGCAGAAAGTATACACACGTGATTTCAACAACGTTCTTTTCAGAGTTTTTGTGAAAAAGCACAAAAGCTGGGGTAATGGGTATAACCCTAAAACAAAGACTGCCTCTGCAAGGACAGGCTGGCATGACCAGTCATGCCCGTTTTACTGAAGAGTATGGAGAGCCCGGAGAATCGAGTACATGCAAGCAATTCTGACTTGTTTACAGAGTAGGCTGAATATCAACAGCATAGAAGTACTCACACACACCCTCTCAATTCTCGTCACTAACAGGTGGATAAAATCTGATGATACATCATTTGCTTATGAAGCTATGTATAGTGTGTTTCAAGGAAATTTTATGTCCCTCTTCAAAAGGCCAATATAGATTGCTCATTGCTGAAGGAAGAGTGGGACAATATTGTACATTACTCCTGATGTTACCTTCATCTCGTTCAAGAAGTATTTGGTGGAAATTGTTCAACTCACCAGCTGCTGCAAAGTGGAGTAACCTATAGGCCTATAGTGGAACTATTGTTTTGTCTTCAAATGAGCAACGGTCGCCTCGAAAGGCTATTTTCTCATTTGAAACTAATTAAATGTGAATGACGTTCCTGTCTTGGAGAAAACCATCTTGATGATTTATTACGAATATCTGTTAAGAGACCTCCACTTGACAAATGGACCCCAGATGGAGCTATGTAACTATGGTGGAATGACAAGATACGAAGAGTACCAGCTAATGACAGCGAGCACATGGGCATAGTTCCACCTCTACCGACGCTGACTTGGAATCCTCTATTACGACTGATTTTGCTGATTGGGATTCATGGTTAATGGTCAGGAGGACACTGGAACGGAAATCGATGATACTATTACAATGCTGGACATTCAATAAAAAATTATTAAGTATAGGTTATATACTGAGGTAAAGGTTTCTATGGGATTTATCATACCGAGCGACGAAGTCGTGAGGTTGATAAATGCCATAGAAACCATACCGAGGTATTTAACCGGCTTCTACATGTACCATGACTATTGTTGCAATGTTTATTTTTGATATAATAACTTTTGATAACCCAAGCGGTGTAATAACAATTCCCGGTTTACCCAGGAGGTGTTATATCAAGATTTATCAACCTCGTATTCTGCGATTTGATTGGTCAATTCATATTAGTCATGGTAGAATATTTTTTATACATTCACAAAACTTGATTGATTATTTCTATTAAAAAAATGAATCAAGAACAGCATGAATATTATGTCAGGTTAATTTTCTGTTGTAACCGGTTAACTTGTTGTCTCTTCTGACAACCTGACATGCATTTGAAAAGAGATATTTCGAGCATGGAATTAGATCACAGACTATAAGAGTTTACTATTGAAGGAGAATATATTTTTAACCATAAGCACCAAACCCACCGATGCCCCAAGCTTAATTCTATCAGTTCTTGCATGTGCAGATAAAAGGCATTGACAGAACAAGAAATGGATACAAAATTTGCAAGTCTCTTGATAACATAGAACGCATTTTGAATGATCACAAAGAACTTCCATTGCATGAAAGAAAAAAATTATGTAGATTTTTTCCAACTCATGCAACTGCAAATTGATTTCAGCACTTTGTGCAATTCACCAATAATGTTGGCAAATAATGAAACATTGTATGCTAACTTATGTGACTATGCTGTTGTTAAAGGAATGAGAGTGAAAGGTGCTGGAAAAAAATGCCTGTAAACAAAGTTTTGAAATGGAAAACGGCATTATTAAACTCTTTAAACAACTACGAAAGGATGAGTCTCTTAAAATTCCCATACATATATACTTGATTATGAAATAATCAATCGTTAATCATTGTTACTGAACGCGATGTCATTACAGGGTTTCATCCAGAAATTTCGGTAAGAGGGGGCAAAATAATGTGTGTAGGGGGCAACACTTTGTGGGGCCATGCAATAAATTTAATGGTGCATTCTGATGTGCTCTTAGCCCAATGTACATAATGATTATCAGTCTATTTTCTTGCAACAGTTCTTGTGATATGCAGAACTCCTCTTAAAAGTTATTCAGAATGCAATGTGTAAATTAAGGCTTCCTAAAAAAAAGAGGTGGGTGAATTTAAATGACATCGTAGCCATAATTTAAAAATAACCTTATATAAAGACTCCATGAGCTGGATTCACAATGTTCCAAAACATCAGTACACTTGCAAAAATTTGCCTCGCTATCCCTGTTGGTACAGCTTCAGTTGAGAGGAGCTTCTCACAAATGAAGCTGTTCAAAACTCGGTTGAGAAACCGAATTAGACAGTTTTGGTATTCGGTCGTTTTTCAGTTCAAGTGAACCAAGCTCCACACTGGCTCAGACAATTGACGTTTAGTCTGAAGAGGAATATAAAAGCAGCGAGTCCAATCCGGAGAGTCAGAATGAGTCATTGGAGACGATTCCATTGAAGAAGAAAAAATCTGTGGATGTACAAGCCCGAAGCAAGTCTCGATAATTATAGCAAACAAAAGTATAACAAAAAATGGAAAGAGCGCTTTAAGTGGCTCATTTTCGATGATAATTTTCAAGGAGCCTTTTGCAAGGTATGCAAGAAAGGAGGAGTTTCTCTTCAAAGGGCAGATGGAACATGGATCTCCAAGCCCTTTAATACCTGGAAGAAGGCAGTGGAGAAAATGAAAGCCCATGCAAAGAGTGAAATACACATCCAGTCATGAGAGGCAGAGATGGCAGCTACTAGAGTGATACAAGAGGGATCCATTGTTCAGCAACTCCATATGATTGGGGATAAAGAGAAGACAAGGAATAGGTCGGCCATTATAGCCCTCATTTGATGTACCCATTTTCTTGTTCGCCATCACATAACCCACACAACAAACTTTAAAGAACTTGAAGATTTGGTTGTAAGTTGTGGTGCTGAAGAGTTCCTTGAAAAAGCTGGAAAGAATGCTACCTACATGACCAAAACAGCTGTTGTTGAATTCATAGAGGCAATCGGGGTATGGGCTGAAGAAAGCTTGTTGAAACGTCTTCACCAGGCAGGTAACTTTAGCATAATGGCAGATGAATGTACTGATGTGACAATCATTGAAGAGCTTTCGACTTTCTTTCGTTGGGTCAAAGATGGTATACCTCAAGAGCACTTCTTGGAAATTATTCCTTTGAAAGCCAACAATGCTGCAACCATTTATTCTGCCATTGTCGAGTACTTCAAAGACAAGCAGATACATATCAGCAAACTCGTTGGCATGGGTTTTGATGGAGCATCAACGTTCTCAGGGAAACACAACGGTGTGCAAAGCCTCCTAAAAAAACATTCACCTCATGCTGCGTTCGTACACTGCCACTGCCACATACTACAGCTTGCATGTGTTCAAGCAGCAAATGACACCAACGGAATAAAGCATGTGTATGTAACACTAACCACGCTTTGGAAATTCTTCCACTACTCGCCTAAACGAGCAGAATGTCTCAAAGAGGTGCAGCAAGTGCTGGATCTACCTGAGCTAAAGATTGTTAAACCTTCAGATACTCGCTGGCTTGCACATGAGCGTTGTGTGAAAGCAGTGAAGGCAAGCTACAGTGCTATCTTTCATGCTTTGACTAACATATACGAGCAGACACACCAACCAGAAGCTTTAGGTATCAACAAAGCGATGAGCAAACCTGCAACTGTGTATGCCATGTATACCTGCTTGACTATGTTTCACCACAAGTTGCAAGGTTGAGCAAATGTCTCCAGGCTGAGAAAATAGACTCGACGGAGATTGCTTCCCTTGTTGATGCCACTCTCACATGCTGGACGATGCAACATTATCCACAGCTAACTGGGTATTGGAATTACTTGATGCAAAGGATGATCTTGAAACAGCCACTGACATCAAGATCAATACAGAAGGCATAGCTATTTTTTAGGAAGAAGTGGCAAAACCCTTTGTAATGAAGTTAACTTGAACAAAAATATATCCAGCTGGTTTGTTGCAAGTCTCTTCATTCAGTATCTTCAATCCGCAAAAGTCCCTGATACAGAAAAATGTTGGTGACAATGTTCCCAAACATCAGTACATTTGCAAAAATTTGCCTCACTATTCCCGTTGGTACAGCTTCAGTTGAGAGGAGCTTCTCACAAATGAAGCTGTTCAAAACTTGGTTGAGAAACCGAATTGGACAATCTAGTCTCTCTTACTTGATGAAATCGCTATTGAAACACCTGAGACACTAACAAATCCGTGACAATTTACAAGCTATTGTCAACATTTGGAACAGAATACCCAGAAGAATATCTGTGTAAACAATCAATTACAGTTACTCTCTCTATTATAATTGTCTATGTTGTGTTTGTTACAAAACAGTAAACGTTTGATTATGATTTTTTTTCCAAAGTCCAAGGAGGGGCTACAACTTTTCGAGGGGGAGCAAATGCCCCCCCCACCCCCTCCTAAATGAAACCCTGCACTACATTAGACCGAGAAGGAACCAAGATTCATTTTTTTTGGTACATTTGGTCAATCTAAGGGAGAACTTATCCACCATTACATCTAGGGGAACAATACTTGCGGGTGATGAATTAGATCACAGAATATAGTGTCAATGGTATAACATTATTCAACACAGCAGTGCCCTTTTACCACCCTAGAGCTGCTGGATCTGTTGTGTATACAGCGAAAGCAGTTGGCATTGTCTCTACAGTCAACAAAGGAATTCAAGAATTTTAAAACATCCTTCTGGGGCACAAGGCAAATGCTTTTCAGAAGCTGGTGAAAAATTTATTCAAGGTTTACATGTAATGTTATCACTTACTAGTTGATATTTCAAATTTGCAAAGTAGAAACAATAATGAGGCTATATAGTTTAGACAGTATGTGTAATTCTCGAAGGATTCAATTAAATGTTTGCTCTTTAATGAGGAAATGCAACATTGCAGCAACAGTTGCATGAGTCACATGTTAATTGTGTGGTATTTTCCTTATTGCTTTTGCTACAGAATTAGCCCATAATCTCAAAGCATTCATAAGCAGCATCGTCATGAAGCTGCAAGTCTCAAAAGTAAAAAAAAGCTTACTCTCTTTCAGTAACTTTTCCAAAAAGTTATGCCTGTAATTTAGAGTACAAATAATTATTCTCAAGAAAAATAATCAAACATACCCTAAAAATTTGTTTCATCAATTCAGTACTGTTGCCTTCGTTCATTCAACTTTTCTTCAGTCAAAACATGTTTCAGTTTGATGCTACCTCAAGTGAAAATCAAAGCCATCCAGCAAAGAAAAGATTAAAAAAAAATGTATCAAAATTTAAATAATTGGCGCAAGTAAAGACTGTACTGCATCTCACAACCAAACTATACTATAAATTTTATTAATTAACACAATGTCTAGCTTCATTCTGCTACATTAATTTTTTTTGTGCTAGCAAATGCAAGTTAAATTGAATGACCTTGAGTGCTGCAAAATTTCTTTGAACTTGTCATCAAGAAGTAAAGTATACAGGAGTTTACTATTTAAAGGGAATGTAATTCATCCATAAGCACCAAACCCACCGATGTTTGCTCTTTAATGAGGAAATGCAACATTGCAGCAACTTCGTCACGAAGCTGCAAGTCTCGAAAGTAAAAAAAAGCTTACTCAGTTTCTTACTCCAGTATTGTTGTAACATGTATTACTCCAGGAAGAATAATTTGAAATCGGTTGTGACGGCATCAAGTGATGGGCCAATTATTCATGCTGGCACTAGTGATAATTGATATTCCTCTGAAGGTAAACACGTATAGTGCTATGGCAAAAAGGGTATCATTATGTTCCAATAGTTCATAAAAGTGACATATCTGCCATAACCAACAGGCTTAGTGTTAGACAACGCAGTAGTACAGAAAGCTTAGTTCTATCAGTTCTTGTATGTGCAGTTAAAAGTCATTGAAAAAACAAGAAATGGATACAAAATTTGCAAATCTCTTGATAACATAGAACGCATTTTGAATGATCACAAAGAACTTCCATTGCATGAAAGAAAAATGATGTAGATTTTTTCCAACTCATGCAACTGCAAATTGATTTCAGCACTTTGTGCAATTCACCAATAATGTTGGCAAATAATGAAACATTGTATGCTAACTTATGTGACTATGCTGTTGTTAAAGGAATGAGAGTGAAAGGTGCTGGAAAAAAATGCCTGTAAACAAAGTTTTGAAATGGAAAACGGCATTATTAAACTCTTTAAACAACTACGAAAGGATGAGTCTCTTAAAATTCCCATACATATATACTTGATTATGAAATAATAAACAATATTTTAAAATCAAAAAATTCCAAGTCACCCCCATTGAGCAATACTGAAACTTCTGCCAGAACACCTTGATGCACACTGAAAATATACATCATTAGACAAGTCCAGGTTATAAACTGCCACGGAGGGTTAGATGGCACTTTGAACCCAAAGCAAGGGCGAAGCCTGCGGGTTTAAAGTGTAATCTACCGCGAGGTGGAGGTTTATAACTGATTTAAACAACATGGGCGCAGACGACGGGATTTATGGTATTCTGAACCCTCGCTTTAACCTTCAAAGGAATTTATTCATTAGTTGTTTAAATAGAAATTGATCCTTTAGACAATTGTAAATGAGGAGCAGAAAAAAGATATATATGCAAGATTATGTGAAGCATTTTGAGCATTTTAGAAGCAATGATTCCATAATTACTGCACAGCTAGAAGTAGTGTTAGCTGCTTGGGAAAATTTCGATGTCCTGAGTTACTTCTATGAAGACTATCTGATGTGTTTGAGGACACCACTAAAGAGAGATATTTTAGATGTATTGAAAGTAACCACACATTATCTCACAATTCAAAAAAAGTGGTCAAATGAAACTTTACTCACCAATGGTATCTCTATCAGAATCCTTCAAATAACACAACTGAAAAATAATCAAAACTACTACAGTAGAACCTCCCAACAAAGGTCAAGCTGGTTCAAGCCTTTGTAGACAGGTTGACTTTTATCAGAGTTTAACTAAGCTGATGCTATATATTATATTTAACTTGATTTGTCATACTTGCGATGATAAATAGATGTACAATACAATAATGCTTTATTGTCCTCCCTAGTACAGTCAAACAAGGAAGAAACTCGAAGAATCTTTGCAAGGACGGCCATTTTATACTTGTAATAATAAAATTAATTAATTAATTTTCAATTAAAATTTCGTTATTCACGCCCACTGGCCGTTCAGGGAGGTGAGAAAACATGGAGCCATGTCGGGTAAGGACTGAAAGCATGGCCGTTGTTTGTAGTAGAGAGGTGCCACTATTCGGAGGTTCAATACTACACGAAAGGTAGGAGATTCAGTCCGTTCCAGTCGGGTTGGCCGCTGTTGGGAGTCTGGCAGCTACTAGGAGTCCCGTTGTTGGGAGGTTCTACTGTAATACTACTTCAGATGTAACATGCATTCATAAACGTTATACATGTACATACATCTGCATCACCTGTTAACACTAGCTCAGTGACCAGTGAAACAATTTTGCAGCTGACTGAAACTGTCATGTGATTGAGCTCTTATTTATTCTACACTGAAAACACCAGAGTCACTGACTAACATCTCATTTGCAGTCTATAACCTGCAGGTATTTCATCGAATTGGTATGGCAACTGGAAGGCCTAAATCCAATATTTGCATGGGTGTACTTCAAGTATGACAAAGAAAAGGACAAGAGTATTTATCTTGTTGAGAAGGGAGTATCTGTGGAAAACAATTTAATGGAGCATATCCAACAAATTTGAAAAAGCATTTGAAATTAAGAAAAACACAAGAAATTGGAGACTAATAGCAAAGAAAAGTCACAAAGGGAAGAGAAGTTAAGGCAAACAACACTGCTGACACCATCAAATAATTTTCACAATCAAACAAGTAGAAAGCATGAAAGTATTACCAAGCATTTCGCGGTATTGCCCACTGAATTTGATAGACAATGATGAGCTTCGTGATTAACCCGAGTGTGGGCGGAGGGTTATAGTAGTCAGTTTGTGTGTGTGTGTGTGTGTCTGTCTGTGTATTAACATGTAATCTCCGTGAATACTAGATGGTAGAACTTCACTGACACTCCATTGAAGACGCTTGGTGCCACGATTTAAAGGATTTTTAAAAACATTGCAAAGATTAAGACGAAGCTCTTCGAGCATTTTGATCAATAGTTATGCTGGTCGCCATTTTTAGACTGCGCCCCTTGAGCACATGTTGCAATTTGTCAGCCACGCCTACTTTAATTTAATTTTTGATCATGGCCTCTTTGTATGCCTCATTGGATGCTCACTTGGATGGCTGTGTTTAAAGTTTGCTCAAGGCCCTAGTCTTAAAATTTCAAGGACCAACTTCTCATCTTTTGCTTTAGTATTTTCTGGCAATTGGGCGTTTTGGAAGTAAAACTGGAGTTTAGTAAGACTGAGGACAAGACTATCTAAGTATGTGTCAAGTTAAGCTACTGTAGAACTTGATAGTCTCTACAAGTTTACTACATGCTTGTAAGCTTTTACTAAGTCCATTTGGTTGTTTTAAATGTGGAGAATTATTAATGAAGTATGTATATATATGTGCTGTGTTATTGTAAAGTGCTTGATGTGTGTGTATGTGCCAGACTGTGAAGAACGTGTATATGTTTCCTGATGTGAAAAAAGCTGTGTTGTCAAATTACATTTGTTTTGAATGAAATGATTATACATGCATAACCGCAAGGGTTCAGCACTTTAGTGCTTTCATTTACTATTTGAACTGAATCCCCGATACAAATCTCCACACCGAAACAAACTACATATACGCTATATAGCGTCACAAATCCCAGAAATGTACATAAACGTAAAGAACACGTTGAAGTCCCTTATGCAAACATGCAAATTCTATCTCCATTTGTGCTGATATATGGTCTAAACCAGGCATGATGTCCTCATACCTAGGTGTTGTAGCACACTTTTTTACCCCTAAAGACCATAAACGGCACTGCATCACGTACACCAACTGCCCTCACCTCACACTGCGAATAGCAATCTTGAAACAACATTAGACCATTGGGAAATACCAGCTATAAAGATTTTCCGTGTCTTAACTGATAATGGTAGCAAGATGGTTGCAGCTTTTTAAAAAACTTAAGTGCGGAATGATGTCGATGCAATGCCTATTTTAGACGATGATGAACTTAATAGTTCCAAAGACACAACGATATTGTGATGAAATTTCAGATGATGAGCTTGATTTCCAGACAAACAGTGCTGCTAAAGATATAACTGAATTTGAGGAGAAGGAAAGACATCATATAATGAAGCTATATCATTTAAGCAATTGAACTGCTTTGTTAACACTCTTCAACTACACAGGCGACTTAATACCTGGGACCGCCCTCAAAATGGCCGAAATTAAGGCCAACTTTGAACCGTCAGTATACATTG
>JAYJLX010088019.1:0-23704 GCA_036873525.1 Chalinula nematifera
AATCACAGCAAACTATCTCATGAGAATATAGTACAGTTTATTGGAGTTTATTTGGGCCACACCCCTCGTTGTGTTGTATCAGAGCTACTTACAGATGGAGACCTGTTGAGTTTAATCCGAAGTAGTCATACAAATCAGGTAAACTATAACGAGGATTTCATTCCTGTTGTCACTATAATAACTAGGAGTAATTAGCGAATCCATTGCTTGCACTCTTTACTACTTGTTGTGCAGTGCTTCACAACATGTCAAACTTTTTGGCAAGGAAGAAGCTGACAAAACTCAATGAAATTTAGTAGTCAAGGGGTTACAAATACAAATCATGAAGAAGGGCGTGGCACTAAGCAACCATGCTTGCATAGTAGTCTCGTCCCCAGACTCCCATGCATTTAACGAGCGAAAGGGAGTCTGGCACACTGAGTCGATTTTCTTGCCCCTCGGTAAGGAATTTTTGCTGGCCAATCACAGTCGTTTACTTAAAAACGTCACTATCTCTGATGACTGCAAAGCCCGACAAGTTGCCGTTTCACTGTAAGCAAATGGGATGGGTTTGTGGGCTATTAGTAATCAAACGTAATCAAAGTTTGCGTCACAATTTCACTTCCTTGGCCAAGAAAATTGGCTTAGTGGGCCAGACTCCCTTTCGCTCGTTAGGTGTGTGGGAGTCTGGGGATGAGACTACTTGCATAGCTGAACCATTAATTTTGCCTGAAACTCTATGACAAAGCAATTTAAATAGCGGCCTTTATTGCTCTTGTGATCTCAGGTGGACAGTGCAAGTTACAGGTCTAAGCTCACACCATGCAGAGAGTAAGATACAGGCTTCTGAAGATTACCATTTTGCCATACTCCAGAGGCTATATTACACAACTTCAAAAAAGTAGTTAACAAACAATAAAATGTATGTAAGATTTTTACAAAAATAACTCGAGAGTGTATTCAAAAGCTTAACCTGTCGAGCCAACGAGCTCAAACACATTTGCCACTTACCACACTATCCAAGAAATGGCTGAAGACAAGACAAGAATGATAGCAAAATAGAGATCACTGGCTAACTGCTCAGCTTATTTCAAGCTCAGGAACCAAAAGACAGCTCTGCACTAACCGTCTAAAGTGAAGTTTTTGCCAGCACACACACAGACTGACTACAGATACTATACTTCTATAGGTCTATAGCTTCCTCTCGTATGGCTTGAAACTTGAACTCACTCTCGTATCCCTCACTATAGGCTTCGCCACACTCAGGATAATTATACTGTAAATTTAAAATTATTGCATGCTCATGCAGTAGGAATTTTTTTTTAAGTGATAGAAAATTAATGGTGAAAATAACATAATTGAAGTATTTTTTATCATGTATACTATTATATGGTCAAGTATAGCAAATGATGAAAAGTAATTTCCCCATCTTATTCTAAAATACCAATATTGCCTCTTGAAACAAACCTAGTTTATTGTATAATCCTAATTACCTCATCTGGTATGGATGCCAAGCAATTTCCCCATTTATGAAAGATGTGCATATATATCATCATTGTATAGGACTCCAATGCTCTATCGGAGGTTGATCAGGTTCAGATATCAATAGACATAGCCCAGGGTTGTCAGTATCTCCAACAGCAGCGCATCATCCACATGGATATAGCCGCAGCCAATTGCTTCGTATTCAATAAAAAGAGGAGAGTGGTTAAAATCGGAGAATTCCATTTAGCAATTATGCTACCGGAGGACAAGGATTATTATGAACACCCTAGTGGAGATCTCACAGTTGCCATTAAAAGAAGTGCTCCGGAAATTTTTAAAGGAGAGAACCTCAATGTTCAAGTTGATCAGTGGTATGTGTGTGTGTATACATGTACGTATATCAGTGTATTATCATGTGGTACTGTACAGCTTGATTATACTATACATGTATTTATCTATACAAGATGTTACAAAGTGTAAACACACAAAGAAATTGATACAGTGTGGCCTACGTACTAGATTATTAATGTGTAGCCTATAAACATATTAGATTATTATCCTCCTTAATGTGTAGCCTATATGAATGCATTTGATTATTATTGACTTTAATTCCCATCATACTATATACTGTACTAACTATAGGTCATACGGTATTGTGTTGTTTGAAATATTCTCATTTGGAGCAGCTCTTTATCCCAACATGCAAAACACTGATGTTGTTACGTATATCCTAGGGGGAGGAAGATTGAGTAAACCTGATAAATGCCCACCAAACATGTCAGTATAATGTAATATTCAAGCTTCTCTTAATTATTGTTTCGTAGATATCAGATCATGTTGTCGTGTTGGGAACTTCTTCCAAATAAGCGGATGACATTTGAGAACATTTTACAGAATCTGAGGGAATACTTGGAAATCCTAAACCAGAGTAGCGTACGTTGGAGCAATAACATGAAATATTATTGTAACATGAAATATTATTGTACACGTAACTGTATGATTTGTTTTTTTTAGCAGAAGTCACTCGAACCTCCTTCGGCTCCATCAGCTGTATCCAGTTCTAAAATGAGCTCTTTAAAAAGTGGTAAGCAAAAAAATACTTGTACATGTAATTGCTCAATGCATTGTAGTTGTGTTTAATTATTACCTTTTCAACACTTAAATTTAATTAGGTTTTAAAAAGATATTTGATAAAGGTACATTCAATGATAGCACTGTAATACACTCTTACCATATATACTGTGTGCACTTACTATAC
The DNA here is from genome assembly GCA_036873525.1 of Chalinula nematifera. Lineage (NCBI taxonomy): Eukaryota > Metazoa > Porifera > Demospongiae > Haplosclerida > Chalinidae > Chalinula > Chalinula nematifera. The sequence goes on from JAYJLX010088019.1 coordinate 2,723, forward strand.
ATGTAGGTAGTAGTGGAGCTAAGAGCTACAAGAGGTCAGTTTTTGTGAAGTGGCTAAACCAGGGTTAATTACCTTGGCCTAGCTCATTTAAAGTCAGTAAGGTTGTATGAATGATTTTTTATGTTTAGATCTAATGAAGAAGATAACTTGGAAGGTGTGGCTGAATGTGCTAGTAATACGGCCAATATTGAATTGGATTATATGTATACTTCATTGAAAGAGAAATATCGATGAGCTAGAGAGTATATCATAAAATCTTTCAATTAATGAATCAATATAATTATGCAACATAAATATGATATGCATGTGCTTTATTGTAACTTGTTAGACTGAACACACTATAAAGGGTTGAGGGTAGAGTATTCTTATTCATGTATTTCCAAGCAGTTAACCTATTTCTTCGATTTTTTTTCCCAGCACTCCCATTGAACAATCCAAGGATGCAATAGGCAAGTATAAGAATGACAAGGGTAATGAACTGAGCATTCGCAATGTGCCACTGGCAAATTTACAAATATTTGGGTAAGTCAATCTTTGGGCCGTACAATAATAATTTAATATACCTGGTGTATGATCTAGAGCTGTGTACCTGACATCAAAATTGATACCGTTATACCTATCATAGGATATTGGTACCATATACCGGTATACCTGGATATTATGTGTATTTAGGCATGCTATAGTCATTTATGCTCACTGAAACCTATTAAAAAGCCCTTTTCTTCCGTTTAAAATCAACAAGCAAGATTCATACCAATGATGTAGAATGACTTTTTTTTTTTGAAATATTTTGTTTAAAGAGTTGAAAATTACCTACCTGCCATGTAATACCAATAGGTATACCTGATATAGGTGCACAGCTCTAATAATCATAATTATATTGAAGGATTTTTGTTTATTTCACTTATAGGCTTAAGAAGATTGGCGACTCTGAGCATGGTGTGTTTTATGAAGGAACACTTAAGGATTACGTTGGGTTACCCGATGGTTGCCAGTCCCTTCAAGTTACTGTGATTGCAAAGAAGGAAACCAGCTCTGTAACGAAAGCTAAGTTTTTGAAAGAAGCACAGATAGCCAGGTACTACATGTATATATATACAATACGTATTGATCAACTGAGTGGAATGCACACTTTAATGGTGTTAATTTCGTATATAGTGAGTTTAACCATGCTAACATTTTGAAATTCATCGGTGCATGTCTGGAGCGTGACCCAGTGTGCTTTATCACGGAGCAGTTTTATGAGAAGGATTCATTATTAAACACCATAAGAAAACTACCAAACAGTGTAAGTATTAATCTTTAGAGTGTTAATCCAATTGCTGACTACTATTGTAATTCAGGAAGTTTTAATTGTGGTTTAATTTTCAACTATGCTTCAAGCGGTCGGAAAGTATACTACATGAAAATTTTTGTAGATGTTTGTCTCATGTAGAAAGCACTACAGTTCTAATAGTACTAATAAGCTACTAACTGACTAATTGTTTTAATTTTTGTTTGCAAAACACAAAAAAATACTGCCTCACACTGCAATTATTCTTCGTACAGTTGATATTATGAATCGTTTTTTTTACCTAATATGTACAGCAAAGGATTTCATTAGCAAACAAGGTTCAAGTTGCACTGGATATAGCTGAAGCCTGTATCTACCTCTGCTCCCAGCGAGTCATCCATTGTGATATTGCTGCACGGAATTGCTATTGTACTGTTCACCATGATGATCTACTGAAAGTGGACACCATACACACTAAACTGGGAGGGTTTGAGAAAGCTGTTGCTCTGAAATCTGGTCAAGATGTGTTTCATTTATACGAACAGTATGATTCTGATGAGGAGGAATATTACGATGATGAGCCAAGAATTGCCTTTAACTATGCTGTTAAATGGTGTGCGCCAGAGGGATACCATGATGATAGTTTCACATTGGAGAGTGACATATGGTTAGCTATATAAACAAGAGAGAGGGACAGGAAAGGGGAGGGGAGGGGAAGGAAAGGGATGGTTAGGGCTTGAAGGAGAGGGATTAATGGCAAATTATGGAGAAGAAGAATGGCAGTGAAGCATAAATTGTGTAAGTTTCATCCTGAATTGATCAAATTACCCACGCATTTTTGTAAGCACTCTGTTAATGTAACATCATAATATATGAAGGATTAACTCTGTTACAAAAAAAAAGCATAGCACATACACTTACATGTATTTTATACATTGCAAGCATACCTTATACATGTAAACTAATGTATAGTTTATTAGGTTGGCTGTTCCCCTTCCTGAGTGTTACTGTATATTGTCTTTGTTCCTCTGCCCCGCCCCCCTTGATATAGGTCATATGGTATTATGCTGATGGAGATATTTTCCAATGGTAGATTTCCTTATCCTGGTGTCACCAATAACCAAACAAAGGAGCTAATTAGGGAAGGAAAAAGAATGGGCAAGCTTGGATCCTATCCTTTGAAAATGTAAGAATTTCCTTTAACAAAGAAAGCAATGTGAGCATACCATAATTCCTCTAAAATTTGGACCTCTAATTTTGAAATTGAAAAATTTGATGATTATTTTGAAGAGAATAATAATATTATGTATATTTATTAGTTTTAAGGATACTCTAAAAATTCGTCTCATATTATCACTGCTAACTTGTGTTTAAAAAGGGAAAGACTGCTATTTAGCTCAATAGCCAGGCAACTTTTTTATTTTGTTGCTTTATCATACTTTTTGTAAAAGCTCTCTTTACAAGGTTTCAATGTCCCTATAGAATCCCGAGGGAACAGTATAGTAACCAAGCGCGAAGCACAAGATTTTTATTGTTCCTGAGTGGATTCTATAGACCATAGAAATCAAGTACATGTAAATAGTATCTACACCTGTAAGTGCTTTAGAATATAATAATTCCTTGGGAGTTTCTTAAGTAAAAATAATCAACCTCAAATTACGCAATTTGATTAGTCCATTACAGTAGTGTATATATTCTAATATCAACATAATAAATTTTATGAGTTGAAAATCCATGTATTTTTTTTTTATTATAAAAACTATTTGTCCTACATTTAGTATGGTGAAATTTTGAGGGGATTACAGTATGCATGCTGTACATGCATACATTACATTCATACAGTACACACTGATTACATATTGTATAATCTGGTTGTTAAGTGCATGTGCTTCTAAAAAAGCTGTAAGAAATGTATAACCGTACATGTACGCTTAACAGTTGAATATATGTTTAACAAAACACATGTCAGTTTGAATGGGTGGTGAAATCTGCATTAAATTTTATTGTATGTGCATGCACCGTATCTGACGTGTGAAAATGTTTTTTGCTTGTTCATATTTGAAGTATGACTGACTAAAAGCACTTTTGTGAAAAAATTATTCCCAAAAGACTTTTTTTTGTTGAGTGCTATTTTTGCTTTTTCAACAAGGCAGTTATTTTTGAGAATAACAGAAGTGCTTTCAGCCATCTAGACTTTGAATGTAACTGCTTGTTAGATACCTCTAATAATATGTGAGCCTCTATAACAACCTGGTTTTATGTTGCTATTTTTTACAGATACAATATGATGGTGTCATGTTGGGACATTACTCCTATCTATCGGATTAGCTTCGAGGAGATCACCAAATCCCTGACACATTACCGTGCTAATATTGATGAACTGGGTGATATTGATGATACTACACAGAAGTACCAATCGAGTTTATTTAAGCCTAAGTATCGTACCCCTCCGTCTAACAAAGATGCCACCAGTGGCCCTCCTCCTCCTTTACCTAAGAACCTTGTACCACCCCCATTACCCAGCAAACATACCTTACCTGCTCCACCATTACCTAAAAAGTTAGTTTTGTGGACGTGTTATATAGTATCTATCACGCAAGGGGAGGGAAGTGGGAGTGCATTAATTGGAATATGGAACACAAATATGAATCGAGGTGTTTTGTCCTTTAAGTCCAAATTTATTAGACAAGTCTGTTTAGGACCCTGATAAGTGTACATAGATGTGTATTTAAACTAATTAAATCAATGCATACATGTATATAAATGCATTGTGGGTGTGAACCTTTGCGAGTAATCCTCATTGTTATAATTGTATGCTCTACAAGATAAAGGTGTTTGTATGTTCACTGCCTCCCTACCTCAGCGAGGTTCAGCTTGTAATTATGGTGGAAGAAATGCATTCAGGGGTTTTACACATTATTATCACAATAATGGATGCACCTAGCTTTTGTTCATTGCATGATTTCAAAGAAAGCACAGTTAGGATAGTATGGCCTTATCACTGCATCAAGGGATTACATTTACGGAACCTACGATTTGTGCTTAAAGTTGATATTTGGACAGTCCAAGGAGAAGGAGTTTCTGCTCTGATTATGCCATCCATGACTGAGCATACATGTACATGTACTTACAGTAATTTTTAGCTATGGTACTGGCTTATTTCCTATTATATACGTACATGTAGTCCATTTATTATACAGTGGAACCTCTCTTTAAGGAACCTCTGTATACAGGAAACCTCTGTATTACGAACAACTTATGTGCTTATAGTCCCATAGTAAATCATTACCTAGAAATAACCACTGTACTAAGGAAATCCCTCCAATACAAATCATTTTATGGTCCCCTGAAGTTCACTATAGAGTGGTTCTACTTTAATTTGTTTCAATAATTCTCTATAGTTCTCCAATTAAAGAATCCACAGATACACTATTAGGCAAGTATATGGATGATATGTGTGTTGAAGTGAGCATTCGTAATGTTCCACTGGCCAATTTACAAATATTTGAGTAAGTCCACCTGCCATACATGTGCCAGCTATTAATTTCATAATTATACTGTTCTATAGGTGTAGTGTTACTAGTGAACATAGTGATTTTCATAAAGGAATAGTAACGGATTATGCTGGGTTACCTGATGGTTGTCAATCCCTTGAAGTCACCGTTAATGTATTGAAAGAATCAAGCAGTATAACAAAAGCTCAGTTTTTAGATGAAGCACGAATACTCAGGTACGTACTGTATGTATGTTAAATTGAATAAGCAGAATGAAGGTATATTGTTTATTCTGTTTGCTAATCTTGTAGCAAATTGGATCATGTTAACATTTTGAAGTTCATTGGTGCATGTCTGGAGTGTGAACCAGTGTGCTTTATCACGGAGCTGCAGAAAGACTTGTTACTAGACATCCTTAGACGACCACCAAGTAATGTAAGTTCATAATTTCCAGTAATACTGTCTCGAATCTTGCCAAAGGGCACACATATACTAAAGAATAGAGTACATACACATGTAACCAATGAGTAAGAGATGCACTGAGGAAGGTATGAAGAATCACTTGTGCTATGCATAACAACTATAACCAGTGGTGGCATCGAGCACAGACAATATTAATAGCAAAGTATAATAAAAATGACTATCTATTGCGGGATGCTGACCAGAAGAACAGATTTATGGTGCAAATAAGCATTGGGTAACTAGAGCTATTGTGACAGTAGCATCATAATCTTCCTTTGCTTTACTGTTTTCTGTGACAGTTTGTTACACATGCTGTTAGTTTCCCAGTATCTTTGTTCATGTTAGTTCCATTATATGGTACATGCCCTGCCCTGTAGTTACTTTGTTCATGCAGCATAATTCACATGATAAATGCCGGGAAGTGTATTTTTAGTAATACTTAGGAGTTCAGTTACTATGATCTTTCTGTGGGGGTTATGTTCCCTCTTTTTTAGTGTGTGTTCTTAGTTTTTACTGATAATTAACTTTTTTAGTGCCAAGAGCCTATTTATAGGCTCTTTAAGTATAGTACGTTTAGTACCAGGAGCCTATGTAGGCTTTTGAAAAGGGTTACCTTGGAAAAAGTTACTGCACTATTTGGATAACGTAAAACTGGTCATTAATTTACAGTATATTTATTTTCCTCAAATGTACAGCAAAAGATTTCATTAGTAAACAAAGTCCAAATTGCACTGGATATAGCTGCAGCCTGTGTCTACCTCCACTCCCAGCGAGTCATCCATTGTGATATTGCTGCACGGAATTGCTACTGCACTGTTCACCATGATGATCTACTCAAAGTGGACACCATACACACTAAACTGGGAGGGTTTGAATATGCCATTGCCCTGGAATCTGATGAAGATGAATGGCATGAGGAGGAGTTGGATGAGGATTATACATCAAAAAGGGTCAAATATCCCATCAAGTGGTGTGCGCCAGAGGTTTACATGGATGATATATACACAATGTGTAGGGATATATGGTTAGCTATATGCATGTAATACATGTAGTTTAAGCATGCAGCAAGCACTATTACATGTATGAAATTTGTTTCACGAGAGGTATAGCTTGAGATGATGATACAACATGAGACGAAGTTGAGTGCTCGATTTTTTGGCAACAATTCTTGTAGTTAAATAAAGGAGCCATAGATTAATGTGTATTGGTTTGTTGCACAATTCATAATCTCCTGTACCTCTATTGAGTTGAGGGAAAATCCAGCAGATATTTGTTTAGTGGACTAACTATAATTGTTGAACAAAGATATGAAGCACAAAGAAATGATGGATTTTAGCCAGTTTACCATTTTGTTTTTTTTAGCAGTACGTTATACAGTTTAAGCATTTGCGATGAAACCCACTATATTATGGTGTGTTGGCAAGAATAACAAGAGCCTGCTTTTAGCTTAGTTAGTCCAACTCCTGTGGTCTAATGCACCACTTGCATGTGCACGGACTGAATACGGTATTAAGTTCATGTACTCAATTTTTTGAGTTTGCCTTATTTTGCAATTAATGTGTACATGAACTAAATATAGTGTTTTTAATCAACTAAATAATGTGTACTAAATATAGTAAAAAAAATTATAATAGCCGACTCTGTTTCCTACTTTTTAGTAGAGTTGTGCAATATGACAATATTTAATCGTACCGCAATATTACAATTCAAAACCATTTCAGATGTATTGATACCGCGCACCGAATCTCATTATGCTTAACAATTAAAAGTGGTAAAGCATGTGCCAATTTTCAAGCCACCATTCAAAAATGGCTTCTGATGAAACAGTTAAACAAGTTATTCTGAGTTTTGCATTACCTAAAGTTTAACAATATAATGCTTGTATGAAAAGATTTTTTAAAATTGACTCTGAATTAAGGTATTTTAGTTATACCGTAGTGTTTCCTATTGCTACCGTACCGGCTGCAAAATTTTTAAACCGCTCAGCTCTACTTTTTAGCATGGGAAACGGCCATGCAATGAGTCATAGTGATGCTTCCTTTGATCTGGAGTGGTACATTACATTTAGCACTGGCACTAGATTAGGAAGAGAATGTATCATATTTAACTTTCTCTTGATGATCTAAAAAAACATGTTGGCTAAAATTACCTCTGTTGCAAAGTATATAATTTATATAAAAATGATGTTTTAATTTTTAAAAAGAGCGTTTAGTCGGTCTATATTTTGTTTAATACATATACATGTTATATACATGTATATACCATATAACATTATGGTAATGGATTATTAGATGCAATTAGCATTAACGTACTCTACTCTATATTTCACACTGTGTCCCTCATTTAGGTCATATGGGATTACACTAACTGAGATCTTTAGTAATGGTCGAATGCCTTACGCTGGATACACTAATGGCGAAACAATAGGGAGAATTGACTCAGGAGAAAGAATGGGCAGACGGGGTTCTTATCCATTAAAAATGTAACAGTTACCATAAGAATAATTTTTCGGGGATTATATACATTGGACTACATATGTACATGTATACACGTAGATTGTATATGTCTCCACGTGGGCTCCGCCCAGCCGACCGGTCCCCAATAATGACGTGTACATGTATACTGGCTAAGTGATGTATTATAGTATTTCAAGTGACGGTATAGAGCTATAGGCTATATGTAAAATAGCATTAAGTGAACGAAATAATTATGTTATGATTTGGAGTGTGTACGTATATTGTACATGTATATATGTAGCTATAATTATGTATAAATTTTCATCATTGTGAAAAATCAATGCTCTAAAATTAAATATTTTACATGATTCACACCTCTTTTTTGACAAATTGACTAAATTTTTAGCTGATGAAATTTTTTAGCTGTACAGTATGTTTATAGTCCTAGTAGGCTGTCAGTAAAGTTCAATTGTTTTTGCGCATGTAATATTATGTACAGTTGTACATAATGTACATGTAGTTAATGAATATAAATAAGCTGTGATAGATACTGTAAATGATAGGTACTCAGTTTAATGATAATGGACTACATGTACGTGTGTGTAACTAAATTCTGTATACAGTAACTACTGCCTTATGAAAACCGAGGAATAACTTTGTAATGGATTTGATTTGTTCTAAAAAGAAAGCTGTAGTGTAGTACTTTCTAGTACTTTAATTTGTTCGTTTAGAACAAAAATGTTCGTCTCCTCCTTAGTGTTCTCCTCATTTAGTTTTTAGGAAATAAATTGATAGCATGAGTTCTTTAAAGTTATCACCAATAGAAAGAACTCCTCAATGTATTAAATATGGCTTATTTTGTAGTCTTATACATGCAAAAATTTATTGAGATTTTAGTCATTGTGAACAGATTTTACATGCACTGTTAACTATTATATATATTGTGTTGCCTGCCCAACTGCATGTGTTATAATGAATAGTCTGTTAATGTTTACAGATATGATATGATGGTGTCATGTTGGGACATTACCCCTACCTATCGGATTAGCTTTGAGGAGATCACCAAATCCCTAACACATTACCGTGCTAATATTGATGAACTGGGTGATATTGATGACACTACACAGAAAGAGCCACCTTTAGTAAAGCCTAATTATCGTACCCCTCCATCTGAGGATGATGCCACTGCCAGCCCTCCTCCTCCTCGTCCACCTAAGAACCCTGTACCACCCCCATTACCCAGCAGACATACCTTACCCGCTCCACCATTATCTAATAAGTTAGTTTTGTAGACGTGTTACATGTATATAGTAATGTATTACACACTATATATTTGTATGAGGGGTATGGAAGTGCATTAATTAGAATATGGAACACTATAGGACCTGTATAAATTAAATGGCTTTTTCCTTGAGGTGAGGTTTATTGGACTAGTCTGTTTGAGATAAGTGTTCTTGGTTCAGTCATTATAATTAATGGTACAATAAAATATTTCAAAGTAACTTAACGGTTATATCGCAGTATGGGGGCGAGCCTTTCACAAATAGTTCTGATTGTTGTAATTGTATGCTCTACCAGATTAATGTGTTTGTATGCTTACTACCTTGCTACCTCAGTGAGGTTCAGTTAAGTAATCATGCTGGAAGAAATATGTTCAGTCTTCAGTGATGCTACACATCATTTTCGCGTTTCTGTTCATTGCATAATTTCAAAGAAAGCACATAAATACATGTAGGATAGTATATGACCTTATTAGGGGATTACATTACTGAGCCTTTTGAGCTTGATGCTACCTATTTTTCTCAATAGCTCTCCAATTAAAGAATCTACAGATACACTATTAGGCAAGTATACGGATGATATGTGTGTTGAAGTGAGTATTCGTAATGTTCCACTGGCCAGTTTACAAATATTGAAGTAAGTTCACCTGCCCATGCATGTGTCAGCTCTTAATTTTGTTGTTATACTGTTCTATAGGCGTAGTGGTACTAGTGAACATAGTAATTTTCATAAAGGAATAGTAACGGATTATGCTGGGTTACCTGATGGTTGTCAATCCCTTGAAGTCACTGTCGTTGCATTGAAAGAGTCAAGCAGTATAACAAAAGCTCAGTTTTTAAGAGAAGCACAAGTACTGTGGTACGTACTGTATGTGTATGTTAGATTGAATGAGCAGAATGTAGTTTATTCTGTTTGCTAATCTTGTAGCAAATTGGATCATGTTAACATTTTGAAGTTCATTGGTGCGTGTTTGGAGCGTGAACCAGTGTGCTTTATTACGGAGCTACTGAAAGACCCATTACTAGATACCCTTAGACTACTACCAAATAATGTAAGTTCATAATTTCCAGTAATTCAGTCCTGAGTCTAGCCAAGGGCACACTTACATGTACTGAAGAGGAGAATAATTTAGAGATATCATGAGGAATAACTAAAGTGCATTCACGTTGAGTTGAGGATTTACTCATTAGTATTCTTGGCAATTATTGTGCAATAATTTACTATTCATTATGTAGTAAGTACAGAAGTGTGTGGGCAGTGTATAGCCATAATTAATGAATTTTAAATGAATATCTAATGAGCAATTCCTCAACTCAACGTGAACGGACTCTTGCATCGTGAGCTGGTGGCATGTTTGAGCACAGACAATATTAATAGTAAAGTATGACTATCAAGAAATATATCAGGACATGAACCAGAAGAACAGATTTATGGCGCAGGCATTAATGCTGGGTAACTAGAATTATTGTGACAGTAGCATCACTATCTTCCTTTGTTTCTTGTTTGTGACACATGCCGTTAGTTTCTCAGTAGTTCTTTGTTCACGCTTAAATTAATTGTGATACCTGCATGTCGTAGCTGTAGTTACTCTGTTCACGCATGGTTCATATGATAAATGGTGGTGGTACTTTAATACTTTGGATTTCGCTTACTATGACCATTCTGTGGGAGTTATGCACCCTCTTCTTTAATGTTTAGTGCATGTGCTCTTAGTCTTGCTAATAATTAATAGATATTGTTTATAGCTGGCCAGTATGGAAGTGTTATTGTGATCCATGCATGGAGTACTGCCATTAAAATTCATTTATACAATTATTATTGAATTTTTTTGTGATTTTGATTTCGTGTTATAAAGTATATTAAAGTCACTACCGGTAATATTAATTTTTGTTTAACTGGGCGTATAGTATTTTTATTTTTCTCAAATGTACAGCAAAAGATTTCATTAGCAGACAAAGTCCAAATTGCACTGGATATAGCTGAAGCCTGTGTCTACCTCCACTCCCAGCGAGTTATCCATTGTGATATTGCTGCACGGAATTGCTACTGTACTGTTCACCATGATGATCTACTCAAAGTGGACACCATACACACTAAACTAGGAGGGTTTGAATATGCCATTGCCCTGCAATCTGATGGAGATGAATTACGTGAGGAGTTGGATGAGGATTGCACACGCAAATATCCCGTGAAATGGTGTGCGCCAGAGGTTTACGACGATTATATATACACATCGTATAGTGATATATGGTTAGTTATATACATGTAATGGTTTAAGCACAGAGTGATAGCTCTGTAAGAAATTTATTACACAAGAGATGTGGCTTGCGTAATTTATAGTTATACTGTGACAAAAAAAACATGATGATGTTTTAGTTTTTGAAAAAGTGCTATCACTCAGTTTATAATTATTTTGTTCAATACATGTACATGGCCTTGTAATATATGGTGATGGATTATTTGATGCAATTAGTACTAACCTACTCTAAGACTCTATAATTCACACTTTGTTCCGTATATAGGTCATATGGGATTACACTAACTGAGGTTTTTAGTAATGGTCGACATCCTTATCCTGGATGCACTAATAATGAAGTAATAGATAAAGTTGACTCAGGAGAAAGAATGGGCAGACGGGGTTCTTATCCATTAAAAATGTAACAGTTACAATAAGAATAATTTTGTAGTGATAGATTACATACATACATTGTACATTGTGTATGTCCCCGCATGGGCTCCTCCCAGCCAATCGGTCCCCAATAATGACACGTACAGTTGGCTTAGTAATGTACTGTAGTGTTTTACGTGACGGTATATAACTATACGCTATACATGTATGTACTATTGCTTAGCATTAAATGGACCTGCGTGTTTGTTAAAAAAGTAGACATTTTCAATCAAATTTTTTGAAATTCTATGCCCACTCAATCTGACGAAGTAGCATTGAGTTAACTAAATACATTATGATTTTGGAGTGTGTACTTGTATAATTATTGTTTAGCTAAAAATTTTCATTGTTTTGTGAATAATGATTATTAAAAATTAGTAACACAGAAATAATTTGATGATAAATAAATGATAAATAACGATTTAATGGCAATGGGCTATATATGTGTATATAGCTAAAGTTTGTATACCAAGGGTAACCGTTTTGTACTCGAATGTGTAGCTTTCATTTTAGAACAAAAATGTCTTTAGCATGAATTCTTCTCATTTAACAATAGCAAGTGTTCTTTGAAGTTATTATCGCCGATAGAAAGAACTCCTATATTAAGTATGGCAATTTTGTACTCTTATGTAGGCGGTAATTTACAGAAGTTTCAGTCATTGTAAACAGACTTTACATGCACTAGCTGTTAACTATATAACTAGCAGTAATCTGCAAATCCCTCACGTGCATTCCTCACTACTTGCTGTTCTTCACACCATCTTGCTGTTTGGCATGAAACTTAAAGGAAGACGTTTACTAAACTAGTTAGAACAACTTGGAAATCAAAGGGTTAAAATTACGAAGCATTTAAGAAGGACGTGGCACCAAGCTACGATGCTTTGGTAGCTGAACCATTGATTTTGCTTGAAATGCTATGAAGAAGCGATTTAAATAGCGGCATATGTTACTCTTATGATCTTAGGTTAGCAGTGCAAGTTAATTTCAGGTCTATATCACACCAGCAGGAAGCAAAATACAGACTTGAGAAGATCCGGCGCTATTTTGCTGTACTCCAGAGGCTGTTAAACAAGTTCTGAGACACTAATTGACAAAAAAATAAAGTATGCGTGGGATTTTTACAAAACAAACTTGATTCATTCAAAAGCTTAAAATATCAAGCCAACAAGTTCAAACACATTTTGCCACTTAATTACCATCACATGCACTATCCAGAAAACGGCTAAAGAAAAGGCAAGAACAATTGCAAACTAAAAATCACAGGCTAACTGCTGAGATAATTTCAAGCTCAGGAACCACAAGACAGCTCTGCACTAACAGTCTAAAGTGAACTTTTGCTAACACACACACACACTCACACTCACACACAGACCGACTACAGATACTATACTTCCTTCTACACTTCTATAGTTTCCTGTAGTATGGCTTCCCGTTTGAACTCACTCACATATCCCTCGCTCATTATAGGCTTTGCCCACGTGTGGGATAATAATATTGTCTGTCCAATTGCATGTGTTGTAATAAATATTCTTTTAATGTTTACAGATACGATATGATGGTGTCATGTTGGGACATTACCCCTACCTATCGGATTAGCTTTGAGGAGATCACCAAATCCTTAACACATTACCGTGCTAATATTGATGAACTGGGTGATATTGATGACACACAGAAAGAGCCACCTTTAGTTAAGCCTAAATATTGCACCCCTCCATCTAACAAAAGTAGACATACCTTACCTGCTCCACCATTGCCTAATAAGTTAGTTCTGTAGACGTGTTATATTGTCATCTATCACACACTATGTTTGTATGGGTGGTGGAAGTTATTGTAATTAGAATACAAATCACTATATGGCCGGCACCATGATGGGTCCCTATATAAATCGAAGTGCTTTTACTTTGAGGTCAAAATTTATTAGACAAGTCTATTTGGGACACTGATAAGTGCCCTTGGTTCAATTATTATAATATGATTAATTTGTTTTATAATAATGAACAACTATACATATAGACGCACAGATGGACACACAGCATGTTGACGAATTCTGTACTACCTTGTCTATATTGGGCTTGCTTAAACTCGCCCCTATTAATTACTTCTTCATAATTATATAATAATTATTAGTATATTATGTTTGAAATAATCAAAAATTTTTGTTATAGGATCCAGTTCAAGGAGAAGGAGTTGCTTCTCTAGTTTTGCCATCCATGATTTAGTATACATACATGTACTTGTAGTACTTTTTGGCTATGTGGCCTTATTCTACTATTATTAAACTTAACCGTAGTCAATTTACTGTAATTATTTATTCTCTATATAGTTCTCCAATTAAAGAATCCACCGATACACTATTAGGCAAGTATATGGATGATATGTGTTTTGAAGTGAGTATTCGTAATGTTCCACTGGCCAATTTACAAATATTTGAGTAAGTCCACCTGCCCATGAGTGTACCAGCTATTAATTTTGTGATTATATTCTGTTGTATAGGCATTGTGGTACTAGTGAACATGGTGATTTTCATAAAGGAATAGTATTGGATTACACTGGGTTACCTGATGGTTGTCAATCCCTTGAAGTCACCGTCATCACATTGAAAGAGTCAAGCAATATAACAAAAGCTCTGTTTTTGAATGAAGCACGAATACTCAGGTATGTACTGCACGTAGTGTTAGATTGAATGAGCAAAATTACATGCACATAGTTTATTTAGTTTGCTCATTTTGTAGCGAATTGGATCATGCTAATGTTTTGAAGTTTATTGGTGCATGTTTGGAGCGTAAACCAGTGTGCTTTATCACGGAGCTACAGAAAGACTCATTACTTGACATTCTTAGACTACCACCGAATAATGTAAGTTCATAATTCTAGTAATACTGTCTTGAGTCTTGCCAAGAGCGCACATACAGCCACATGTATACTACTAAGAATTAGAGTATATGGACATGTAACTAATGTAGTAAGAGATACCCTGAGAAATAGCAAAAGTTGTGGGTGTTAACTTTCGCCATGCATAACGACTAGCAGACAATATAATATTAAAGTATAACAGACATGGGATAATAGTGATATGTAATAGTAATATAGGCCGATTCACACTGGCTACGTTACGACCGGAAGTCAATGTTAATGAGTACGTAACATAAAAGTTGAATTTGGTTCAACTTTTACGGTACGTACTCGTCAACATTGCACTTCCGGTCGTAACGTAGCCAGTGTGAATCGGCCTTAATAACGATTATTTTTTTTTGTAATAATAATAGTAATACATGTGATGTTTCAAAAATTAGAATGTAATAGTAATAATAATAGAAATTCCTGCTGTATCAGGTATCATAATAAAGTCACAACACTTCAAGTCATTTCAGCTATAAATAAGCAGCCTAAAGGCTGATTTACACTAAACGTAACGTTTTCGTCACATTTACGTAACGTAAGCGAATATATGGGAAGAGTACGAACCGTTTACGTAACATAGAAGTTGAATCAAGTTCAACTTTGAAAGTCAAATTAGCTATTCGTACTCTTTGCATGTATTTGCTAACGTATATGTGAACGTTGCAAAAGCATTACGTTTATAGTGTGAATCCACCTGAAATGAATACAACTGGCATCTGTAGATCACATTTTAAAATTTTAACTCTATATTTGGCACTAAAAGCACACGACCGCAAACCAACTGGAACAACTTTTGTTGCTAGTTTTTCAAGGCCAGTGCAGTTGATAATTTTGATTCATAAACGGATCTCAGAAGATTTATTATAATAAAAGATTGTTATACAGTACAGTGGCTAGCCTTATGGTCAACCAACAATTATGCATTTTTGTAACAGTAATAGTAAGATTACAAATTCTCAAGTAATAGTACTATAATGTATTACATAAGGCAAATTTCAGTAAGTAATATAGTAATAGTGATAGGAAAAGAAAAACTATGTAATAGAGCGGCTGCGTGTGACGTCACACTGATGAAATATTACGAAAATGGCTCTTGGTTGGCAAGTTCTACGGTCCTGTATGCACTGTACCAAGCGATTCGAACAAAAAGCAGGCTGTTTAGGTACCAAACGAAGATAAGAGAAACAGATACTTTGAAAACCGCCAGAGCTTTTCGACAAAAATTTTTGAGTTTGCTTGAAAGGCCAGATTTGCAGGCGTCATGAGCAACTCCTCGACTTCAATGTGAGTCTAAATTGTTTCTGTTGGTGTAGCTTGGTGTAGCAAGAACGTCTATTGCTCTGGATTTAGTAGAATAAATGGACTACTTTTAGCACAATTGCCCTACTTTTGCAATGCTGGGCAGCACTAATTTTGCCATGCAAGTAAGGTGTGGTTTATTTGACGTGACGTCACAACGCAGCCGCTTTACAGGTAATATAATAGATTACTTCGTATTGTAATTCACCCCATGTCTAAAGTATAACAACAATGACTGCCAAGAAATATGAGAGAACAGTAGAAAACAGATTTGTGATACCTACATCTAAAGCACTCAGTAACTATATATAGAGTTGTATAGTGACAGTAACATCACGATCTTCCTTGGTTTTACCATTTCATACATGTAAGTTAGTTTGCCAGTTTGTGACACACATATCTGTACTCTAGCTGTCGGCATAATTCACATAATAAAATTAAAGTTTATGTTAAGTATCATTTATTATTTCATTTAGTGTAAATTAGACTTACTATGGGAGTTACATGCCCTCTTGTTTTGTGTACATGTATATATAGTGCACGCATGCTCTTAGTGCTTATTATTGTTTTGAATCTGGCTTGTATGGGAGGTGTATAGTGATTCATCAAGTTCATTCTGTCCATTACATCTTTATTGTACACAATTATTGAATGTTTATTTTGTGTTATTCGTAAATCATATAGTCATGCACTGTAAGTTATATTGATCTTTGCTAAACTGGTCGTTACAGTATTTTAATTTTCCTCGAATGTACAGCAAAAGATTTCATTACTAAACAAAGTCCAAATTGCACTGGATATAGCTGAAGCCTGTGTCTACCTCCACTCCCAGCGAGTCATCCATGGTGATATTGCTGCACGGAATTGCTACTGTACTGTTCACCAAGATGATCTACTCAAAGTGGACACCATACACACTAAACTGGGAGGGTTTGAGTATGCCATTGGCCTGGATGCTGATGAAGATGAGGAGTGGTGTGAGGAGGAGTTGTTCTATTTTATGAGTAAAAGGGGGAAATATCTTATCCAGTGGTGTGCACCAGAGACTTACCAGAATAATGTAATATTCACATCGAATAGTGATGTATGGTAAGTTATATGCATTTACATGTAATGGTGGATTAAACCAAAGAGTGAGCATTGTATATGGGATTTATTGCACGAGAGGTGTGGCTTGGGATGGTGATACAGCATGAGGCAAAGCTGAATGCTCAATTTTTAGCACTGAGACAGAAAGGAAGTGCACATATAGTTACACAAAGGAGCCATATGAATAGGTTTGTTACATGTACATGATGCTCCAATGCCACTAAGGAGATGCTGTCAGATCCTTTGATGTATGCAAGGCTTAACCATGTAGCAATAGAATACAAAGAGAGTGTATTATATTTCCCCCGATGATCATACACTGTAAAGTTGCATGTTGATTAATTATCTGTGTTACAATGTATATATAATTAATATAAAAAAATGTCGTAATAGTAATAATATAATGTATTAGTTTTTAAAAAGGCCTATCATTTTCACCTATATTTTGTACATGTTTTTCTATGTCTATATCATACGGTGACGAATTATTAGATGCAATTAAACTACGTTCATGTTGAGTTGAGGATT
The DNA here is from genome assembly GCA_036873525.1 of Chalinula nematifera. Lineage (NCBI taxonomy): Eukaryota > Metazoa > Porifera > Demospongiae > Haplosclerida > Chalinidae > Chalinula > Chalinula nematifera. Next base: position 20,174 of record JAYJLX010088019.1, read on the forward strand.
TGCTCATTAGATATTCATCTAAAATTTGTTAATTATGGGTATTCACCACCCACGCACTTTTGTACTTAATACACTATGAATGGTAAATTATTGCGCAATAATTGCCAATGAATACTAACGACAAATCCTCAACTCAACGTGAACATACTTTAGTATTAACATAATACCCTATAATTCACACTGTGTCCCTTATATATAGGTCATATGGAATTACACTAACTGAGATCTTTAGTAATGGTCAATTACCTTATCCTGGATATACTAATAAAGAAATAATGGAAAGAATTGAAAGAGGAGAAAGAATGGGCAGACAGGGTTCTTATCCATTAAAAATGTATAGTTACAATAAGAAAAATTTTATAGTCATTATATAGACTATATACTTGTACATTGTACATTTCCCTGTGTTGGTTCCACCCGGCCGGTCAGTCCCCGGCCCCAATAGTGACATATATTGGCTAAATAATTTAATGTAGTGTTTTAAGTAACGGTGTAGAACTATATACATGTACATGTATAAAGCTATATACATGTAATATTATTGTATAGTGTATGTTGAAAAGGCTGTACACTTAAAAGTGTGCAGCACCCTCTGTAACTGGGGGAATTTTAATAAAGGAGTCATCGAATATCTACTTGATGGCCTATCATTAAGCTAGAGTTGTCAAAATATATTTCCACTGTCAGCTAGTATGGATATATTCAAATTTTTGAAATGCTGTACTCACTCAATCTGATGAAGTAGCCTTGTGATTTGAAGTGTGCATAGAGTATGGCTATATGTGAATTTTCGTTAACCAAGATTTTTGCCATTTGCCAAAAATTAATGCACAAATATTTATTTTTTAGCTATATATGGTATGTTTAGTTTTAGTGGGCTATCAGTAAAGTTAGTAGGGTTTTGTTCAAATGTTTTTCTGCCCATGCATTATAATTATTATACATAATGTACATGTACATGTAGTTAATAAATATTATTAAGCTATTGATACGTGTGTATACCCAGGCCTGGCTGATAGATAGGATGATAGATATCAGTTTAACTGCAATGGGCCACATGTGTAAATAAAGTTTGTACGAAGTACATGTAAAAGTACATGTAAATACTGCCTTACAAAAACTGAGGGTAACTTTGCAATTTAATTTACTATAGCTTTTGTTTAAAAACAAAAAAAATGTTTATCTTATCTTTAGCATTCTTCTAATGTAAGCAATAACTTGGTAGCGAGCGTTTAACTGGTAAATAATACCTTAAGTGTAGCGTATTTTTACTCTTATAGGTGCAGAAAGTTATGCGAGGTCTTAGTCATTGTCCACAGACTTAACATGCACTGTTAACTATTAGATATATTGCCTGCCCAACTGCATGTGTTATAATGAATAGTCTGTTAATGTTTACAGATACGATATGATGGTGTCATGTTGGGACATTACCCCTACCTATCGGATTAGCTTCGAGGAGATCACCAAATCCCTAACACATTACCGTGCTAATATTGATGAACTGGATGATATTGATGATACTACACAGAAAGAGCCACCTTTAGTAAAGCCTAATTATCGTACCCCTCCATCTGAGGATAATGCCACTGCCAGCCCTCCTCCTCCTCGTCCACCTAAGAACCCTGTACCACCCCCATTACCCAGCAGACATACCTTACCTGCTTCACCTACTCAGCCATTACCTAAAAGACTTCTACCACCTCTGCCGCTGCCCAAGCCACTGTCTAGTATAACTCCAGCACACTCTGATGATAAGTTGTTTCTCTGTAAAGAGGATATTGAAAGTCAGTGAACAGATTCGTATCATGCTGTCGTAGTATTATTAATTTTTTAAACCAAAAATTGTTTGGAAAATTGTCCGAATTAAGCTATACTGTAAAACCAACATAGAGTGGCATATGGGGAAAATATACCATAATACTGTTATGATTATATTCATCTATAGTTCCAACTATATTATATATTATACAGTGTACATGTACATAATAGCTAAAAGGCTACATAAACTGCTCAAAATTTTTTTTGATGCATGTACATGTATTGTATTATACTGCATTAATTTGTACATGTACATTTGTATTTACTTGCATACAAATACTTGTTTTAGTTAATCATATTTGTACTATACATAATACATGTGCATACTCTAAACGTCATACTATTATGATTGAACTTTAATAATTGTACTACAAAATAGTAAAATTACATATACATTACTTTGCCTTCCTATGTTTATATACAATTAATCTTTACTAATAGACTTGAGCAATGCTGATAGTGAAGGAATACCATGTACTATTGATGACGATGATAATCACCTTGACAATGTTGATACAGAGAATAAGGACTGTGATGGCAATAATGGTGATAATGGGGACAATGGTGATAGCGGTGTGGATGGTGGCAATGACAATGGTGATGGTAACAATGGTGATGGCGGTGACAATGGCAATGATGGTGAAAATAAAGGTACATGTACATGTACATGGCACTTTACTATTTATTTATTCTATACCATGTACTATAGTCAACTACGTACATGTACACATACTTATGTAAGCGTATTGTGTTATATGCCAGTAACGTTATGCTGGTGTGCCAATTATAGTGTGCTTATGACTACAGCTATTATAGCATAATCTTCCTCTTTTATACACATAGGAATGGATGATCATAACCCATCGCTCACTGTAATGGAGGATAATGTTGGCACAGGTTCAGGAGATGAGGAGGACACTAAACCAAATATTGCTATTAATAAAGGTATATAGTACAATTAACCATAAATAATTGACCCTCTGAGGAAGGGACATAGTATACTATAAGACCTTCTTGTCAGTGTTCCAAATACATGTACATATAGACTTGTCCATAAATTTTAACCTAAAAGGAGAGGACAACCTTTCTATGAAGCACTCTAATTTATATAGGGTCCAAAAGTAATCCTTTATTTGAGGTTCCACTATATAATACTGTGTGAGCTGTAGAGTATGTAATATGTACTTTATTTTGATGTTTATGATTGTTTGTAGATGTGGTCACAGTGAAGAAGCGGCAGATCATTGCTCGACTGTCAGTACATAAGAACCGTAAAGCCCGTGGTATTATATTTGTAGTGGGCGTGTACGGAGCCGATGGAACTGATGTTGATGTGGAAAATGTCGAAGCAACGTTTAAAGAGTTAAATTTTGTAACGTATATTGTTCGAGACCCACCAGCTGAGGAAATAGCTGCTCTTATTCAGGCAGCATCGGATACTGAGCTCTACCCCTACAGATACCGGTATGTGGCGTTTTATTTTGCTGGTCACGGTGGGAGAGATGAGAATAACAAGATGTTTATTGTTGGTCTTCAAAAGGATGACGACGAACGAGAAATATTGTACGTCCATGATCACATCATTAACCCTTTAAAATGTCTCCAAGAACGTAAAATATCTCGTCTATTCTTCTTTGATTGCTGTCAGTCCAAGGGTGAGGGTGTGGCATATCGCTCTGTGGAAAAACTCAAGCGGAAACCCAAGCCTAA
>JAYJLX010088130.1:0-19421 GCA_036873525.1 Chalinula nematifera
TGTCAAATCACATTTGTATCGGATCAAATGTATATACATGCATAACCGCGAGGGTTCAGCACTTTAGTGCTTTCATTTAACTACAGTATTGATAAACAAACAGTATAACACTAAGTTATGACAGCTGAGTGATAAACTGTAATGAAAAACAACTTTATAATAACCTTCCTTAGTACACTGTGGATACAAAACGAATACGCTACGTCAACTTTTTTTGAGGGCTACAGTAGGTAGTTTAAAGCCTTCTCTATCGACCGGTATACTTGGTTTCGTCATAAAACGCTTCCATAAGCATGCATAAAGGAGTAGAAAAAATATAGTCTTCATCAAGCGAACCGTTTATTACACGGCGCTCATACACGTATATACAACATGGCGACTTACAGTTTGACTTCGTCTTTTTGCTACGACGACGGGATCACAAGTACGGCTCCATTAATGTAACGAAAGTATCAAGCAAGGTTCAAAGAACAAGTAGACATAAAAATTAACCTTCATCTAAGGCAATAAGTCCGCCTCCGCCAAATCATCGTGTAAAGTCTATATGGTTTTTTAACGTGATCGCCATTATTTGAAATGATCGCCACGGTAACGGTCACGTGATCTTATTCATTGAAACTAATTGAAAAACTTTGAAATATTAATTTTCTGTTAAAAACATTCTAGAGATTTTTTAACTTCAAATGCTTGTATCTTGGCAACTGAGCGATCAATACCTGTCAAATCTTGCAGAATAGACATCAGTGGTATGTAAATTGTGCTGATTATTTCAGGTAATTTTTTACAAAAATTAAAGTGGTGCTTTTTTCGTAGACTGGGTCATATATATGTAGTGTTTTTTTTCCATATTAGTTTTTAATGAAAAAGAAGTGTATAGTTTACTGTCATTCTTTTCGTGCAGCTATTTTTCTCTTGAAGCAAATTAAAAGAAGTAAAAATACGAAAGGAGTCCAACTTTTGGACTATCAGTTGGTAAGTTGAGTGAATAGCTGTGCAATGTTGTGTATGTACATGTATACATGTCATATAGTCAGATCTCCGTGTCCTTCAGCAACAATTTAAGGATGTTTGGGATGAAATTAATGCCAAAGCTGATGATGAAGTTAGGTAACAAAATTGAACCTACTTTATTTTTGTGAATGAATTGTAGATTTGTGAACTCGCTTGTTAATTTTTTGTGTGCTCATAATTTCACTCTTGCTAAATGATTATGCTGAAACAATTTACATATGTAAGTATAGCATTTCAGTATACACCATATAAGCATTACACAAGCAATTCATATAAACATTTTCTACTATAACAAGATTTCAGATGGATTAGAACTACAGACAACATACTGAGTAGTTAATCTAACTGTATGTACTACACAACACTAGCTTCCTTGTACTATGTTACTTTACAAGTAATGTTAACTGCTTTAAACAGCTAGGTTACAGAGTGTACTCTTCGCAGTTGGAAACCAATTAAGGAGTACAATAACTGCCTATAGGCCTTTTCATACTATTGTGCTTTGATGTGCATTGATCGCATTCACACTGGAGCACATGAGGCATGACGTTTTTCATTGCACATCGAAAACTGATCCACCTGTGGAGGTGAATCATTGTTCATTGAAGTGTCATGTGAGCTAAAATATTCCGCTTTAGCTGTTGTTACAATAAAAAGACTTGTACATGTAAATGTTAAGGAAAGCACCATAATGACTTGATCATTAAAAAGAACTTGACCTGAGGATTTTATGCCGATTTGCATGTAATATATGAGCATCAGGGATTACAAAAGCATTGAGCATAATTCTGGTATGATTGGTATACTTTACCACTAAGACAATGAAGATGGATAAATTTGAATTTTTTATCTAATATTAATTTTATAATGATTTATGTTTGCACCAAAAATTAGACAACATGAAGATGAAGGAATACCAAAGGCAACTACTAGTAGATTATAGCTCAACTGAAAATTGGAATATATAGGATGCAAGCATAATGGGTATTTTAACAAAGCAAAATAGGACAATAATTACAGCATAGAAGAATAACATAATGGGGTTGAATCGAAAGCATTGTAAGTCCTGATGCATGTACTACCTAAAAAGCACACGCTTGAACAAGGTAAGCCATTTCTTCTACCTTGAGCACATATACTGTTCCACTAGACCCAACATTTGTCTTTTTTTGATTTAATCTTACAAAATAGCTCTAACAGCTATCTAAGAAATATTCTGGAAGTTTCAGGTAACAATTCTCCCATAGCAAATGATTTTAGAGGCGCAAAAAAATTTAGCATGGTATTTGACTCTACCCTTCCAATGTTTAATTAATTTCTTTAGTGTGAACACAATCAATGCCATCATCACCCTTGTGTACTCAAAGTGCTTTAGGAAGTGCTGTACTGTGAGAAGGCATTATATAGTACATGTATGTAGTGTTGTTTTAGTTACTAATATTAAAAGTAAAACCTTTTTTAGTTAGCTCCTTTAATTTTGGTAAACTAAAACTACAGTTATAAGGCCTTACAAGTATGTATGTAATATCCAATAACCTTGACATTGTATGATGTATATACACCATATAGTATATCCTCTGTATATTTTTGTAGGGTACTTAAAGAGCAACGAAAGATTGCAAAACAGCTTATGGTTTGTCAAGAAAGAGCATTTTGGAGAATTCGACGACCTCCGGTTTGTTAATGTATTTGTTTCCAAAGAACATTCGTAAAAGTTAACTACATTGTACCTTATTATCCTGAGCTACAGTACGTAGGGGAGAGGGATACTCGTCATTTTAGGTATCCTGAGCATGGGCAAAGCCTGTAGCAAGGGATACATGAGTTTCAGCAGAAAGCAAAACAACGAGGGAGCTGTAGAAATATAAAGTATCTGTAGTCAATGCAGTTTGTTTTTTTGGTTTGTGTGTTACAGAAAAGATCGCTTTAGACAATGCTGAGCTTTCTTACGTCTTTTTGGGGTTATAATTAGCAGAGCAGTTATCGTTCTTGTCTCATCTTCAGTCATTGCTAGGATCATGTGGTAAATGGCAAGATGTGTTTGAGCTTGTTTATTTGCCTGTTGATTACTAACTCAGAAACTCTTTGGTGGGTTCAATAGTATTGGCGAAAAAGCGACCTTTACAAGTTTGTAGATCTCATTTCCTGGACCGAGCCCAAGAACTGTATCTTGTCTTACCAACTTCTGATCACTAGAGTAACTATTACGCCCAACTTTATATTTTTTTTTTTGCCTTTTAACCCTTTGATTGCCTGGTTACTTTCAGTGGGTTTAGTCAGTTTCTTCCTAGCCAGAAACCTAGATGTTATGAAGGGCAGCAAGTAGTGAAGAGTGAATGCAAAGGATTTCCAGATTACTGCTAGATATTCCAAGCCATGTAGTGGTGTAGTGGGGATACAGTAGTTATCCCTCGCCCACGCAATGGAGAGCAAGGGATATGTGAGTTAGTTAGTGAGTTAACAAAATGTTGACTTTAAACGACTCGTTCTCTGAAGATATGAGCCTCAGTTGCTTCAAAGTTGTTCAAGAGTTACCCAGTGATACATATTAGTTGATTGTCTTACTATAGTGGTTCGCCGTCTTCTCATTGGAGCTACAAGTTGCAAAAACTGTTTTAGCTTTCCTGCACAGTAAGCGTAGCATTTGAGTACTGCTTTCTGTTGCTTTTGTGAGTTACAACATAAAAAATAAGTAACTTTACACAGGTGTGCTTAGTTTTCTTGTAAATTTCAGTTGTTTAACGATCGTACCGTCAAAATGGCGATTTTTACATGGCTGTCTTCTTTGTTATAGTGAGTATTGTTTTGAAATTTTCACAGAAGGTTTAAGTCAAGAGTAGCAATCAATGCCGCTATTCAAATCTCTTAGCTTATTTTCAAGCAAGTTCATAAAAGCCATGGTTGTGAGTGAAGCCACGCCTTCATAAAAAATTATTGTAAACATATGCCCTGTTGAATGTGTTGATAGTCTTGGATTTTGTTTGCTGAGCAGCTTTATCAATCACAGCCAACTTTACTGAGCTAGTAAGCAAATGGCAGTGAGTATAGCTGACACTGAGGGCAAGGGATCTGCACCTTTAGTGCATTTATTGGTATGTTCATTAGTACTGTATGTTAGTTTGTTAGATTAAGTTATGAATATTAAAATGCACAGAAAAGGTGCATGTGCTGGATTCGAGACTCATCACTCGCTTTTTTTTCTGAGTGTTTAAGTCCTGTATGGAATACTTTTTTTCCTTCTTTTATGTCTTTCAGTGCTTCTTTTTGATGAATTTTTGAAAATAGCAAAGTATCTAAACTTTCAGTAGTATGCTTAGTTAGCAGTTAACAGATAATGGTAACTTTGGTGCATGCCCAGTGCATTGTGCAATTACTGTGGTAATCATTTGCACAATCTTGTTTAAGGCAAGCCTTTTAAGTGAGTTCATGTCCTGGTGGGAATGTTCTTTTTTTTCTTCGCATGAGCGAAGCCATAGCGAGGGATATATGGATAAGTCAGTATGTAATAGCTATTAAAACTATTTTTTAATAAATGCGCTTACAACATAGATCTCTCACCTTGCTTAAAAAAAAGATAAGGAGGACTAAAAGAAAAAAAGAGAACATTCGCAAGAATTAAACTCACTCACAAAAAAAAAGAAACCAGTGAGATTCGAACCTGGTACTCCCACTGTGCATTTCAATAAGTATAACTTTAGCTGCTAAATAATTAACTAACATGCTAACGCCTGTATCCCTTCCCACTATGTGTCTCAGGATAGTTAGTTTGGTGCTGCAGAAAATTTTTGCTGGTAGCTGGTAACGTCTTTCTCGCAGTTTTTGTCCCATCTTCATATGTTGTCTCATTTATGTGATAAGTAATGAAAATACTTGGGTGATAGACTCATTCTTACCTGCTGTAGTTTGGCTTTGAGTACCTTTCAGTGTTCTTTGTGATAAATTTTTATGGTAAAATTTTTTTTCATCCACAAGTATCCAGAATTTTTTTACAGGTGTTTGAAGTTATCAGCTTCGTCAAACTGGCACCGATCTTCACAAGTCTGTATCTTGCTTCTGGATAAAAGCTTAAAGCTGGAACTTTCACTCAGTGCTTAGCATAGAAGGGCCAACAAATGCTACTATTGAAATTGCTTCATCACAGTGTTAGCAAATTTAGGTTCAAGTTTTGCAGGGGTGCTTGGTTAACCACACCTTTCTTCAATGCTTGCATATTTTAAGTTCAATTATTTATCAGCCACTCTTAAAATGTTTCTACTGAATGCTTGTTTTCGTAAAAATGTTGTTGTTTGGCTGTGATTTTTGCAAGTGTAGGCATTTATGGTTTATGCAGCTCGCAAGGGATTTGAACCTTTAGTTCTTTTTTTTCTCAATTTTTCCTTTTTTTTCATTTTTTCCTTTTTCTTGCTACCGTTTTTTTTCTGCACCTGAAGTGCATTTTTACTCACTATATTAATTGCCTGTACTTCATTCAGTAATTAGCACGTACCAAAGCTAGCTTACTAATTTTAGCGATATTTTACATAAGTGATAAAGCACTACATTTAGTACATACATGTACAATTAATTTAAGTCCTGGGTCAGGCTGAGACAGCTGCTAATGCTTGTTAGGGACAAAAATGATGTTTACTGAACTTTGCAGCTAAATACAAGCTGAATTGCTTACAAGCCACTGTGAAGTTAATTATCCCGAGCATGGGCGTTAGGAAGCAAGGGGTAAATTAGTTGATTGGTATGTTAATTATCCCGAGCGGGGGCGAAGTCATAGCGAGGGATACATTAGTTGACTGGTGAGTTAGTTAATTAGTTAGTGTGTTAGCAGATTAAAGATGGGTGTTATTTAACAGAAAAATTTGCTTTAGATGGCTAGTGCAGAAAGGTCCAGAGGTTCCTGTGCTTCAAATTGGTTGTGCAGTTAGATAGTGAGGTCTTCAATGCTGCTGTTTTTGTCCCGTCTTCGTATGTCTTGTTAATCGTGAGATAAGTTACAAAACGTCCTCTGGGCGTTTGATTCCATACCTGCAAGTCATAGTTCCATGTAGGAAGGCTTTGAGTACATTTCTGTGTTCTTTGTGATAAAGGCTAACGGTAAAATTTTGTTTGCATCCATAAGTATTCCGGAATTTGTTTTTACTAGTGCCTGAAGTTTAGCTTGGTCAAAATGGTGGCAGATCTTCACAAGTCTGTATCTTACTTTCAGATGAAAGCTAGAACTTGAAACTTTCACTGTGTGCTAAGGATGGCAAGGACAACAAATGCCACTATTCATATCGCTTCATCACAAAGTTGTAAGCAAATTTGTGGTACAAGTTTTACATGGTTGCTTTATTGGCCTAACCTTTCTTCTTCAATGTTTGCATTTTTAACCCTTTCTTTGCTAAGTTTATTCAATTAACCAGCCACTCCTTTCCAAAATGTTTTGCTGAATATTTTGTTTTTGTTGCAAATGTTCCTTTTTGGCTGTGATGTTTCCAGGTGTAGGCATCCATGCTTCATGCAGCTTGCGAGGGATATGAACCTTTAGTTCTTGTTAGTTAGTTAGTGTGCGTGTTAGCAGATTAAAGGAGGGTGTTAATTACAGAAATTTTACTTTAGACAGCTAGTGCAGAAAGGTCCAAAGGTTCCTATGCTTCAAATTGGCTGTGCAGTTAACTAGTGAGGTCTTCTATGCTGCCAGTTTTGTCCCATCTTCTTGAATGCAAGAAAGACAAATTTTAGAGCTGTAGGATAGTGGGAATGTTATTGTAATTTGCATTAAAGGTCTAGAAAGTATCAATGAAAAGTGGTACTGGTCTCTTCGTCTGTTATTTTGCTGCATTTCTGTGTCTAGCATTCTTAGCAATGGATATTTTACTGAATGTAACTAATTTAGGCTTCAAATGTTTTAAATGAAGGATTTACAACCAACTATAGTGTAGCAATCTTTGCGGATGTAAAAGCCTGACCAAGGACTTAATCTACCTGTGAACAGGGAGAATAAGGTACATGTAGGTGAATATATGTACACATACTATTTATTTTACAGATGCATACCATTAAAGCAGTAGTTTTGATTTTTTGTAAATAATTGGGGGTAGTCTTGTTCTTATATTTTGCTTCTCTATTAAAGCCTGGTGAAAGTAAGATAACTGACTGCTTTTTGACAAAATTTGGAATGGCTAGAAGTGTAAATAAAAGAAAGGTATTGAAGAACGAAACGTTTAGTGTAGTTGCTAAAGTATATGTGTTAGGCTGCACCCGCTAGAGAGGAAATGCAACTTCTGGAAGAGATTAAACTCCTAAAGAGAATGAATGACACACATTTTCATCAAGTTACCACATCTGCAGAAAGGTTGTCACCTTATGTTTATTTAACACAAACATATAATTATTTTATCTCTGTTTTATCAGAATTACTCAATGTTGCAAGAAGTATTTTGCATTTGATCCTTTATTGAAAACACCTCCTTATGGGAACCCATGGACAACCAACGATGATAGCTATTGGTTGCTTCAACAGTCTGTGTAAGTTATTACACTACTGTACTACCTATACATATAACACACATGTATGATTATATTGTTTCATTATTTCAGCATCGAGTATCCGTGTGAGAAGATGTTAAAAATGTGGGCATGTTCACTTCATGACATGTTGACTAATGTCACTGGTCACTCAAACTTTGAGGCATTCTGCAAGAAGCGTTTTTGTTCTGAGAATATTAAATTTTGGCAAGCTCTACAAGACCTGCAGTTATTACCACTGAATGCAGTACCTGCTGCTGTCACTATGATATTCAGGTTGGTTCTTATGCAGTGTAATATCATGTGTATGTATTTCATTTACTTATGTCCTATAGTATATAAACACAAAATTAATTTTTTTCAGGGATGGGCAAGCACTTGAATGCTTAAATTATATTATTTTTAGTAATGTGATAACTAAAAGTAATGCAGTGGGTAGTTTTAGTGTGCGTTTTAGTACATTTTTCAGTTGAAAAGTCAGGCTTATTACTGTAGCAACAGCTGGTACTTGGAAAAATGGCGAAAATTACCAAAAAAAAAAAACTAGCTGTTTTAAATCATTTTCATCAACCTGAGTACTATAGTATAGATGGATCGTTTAGACAAAAACATGAAGTACTTATAATCCTGCTTAAGTACTATTTTACTTGCTTGTGCTTGTGCATATGATGGGTAAATTGACAAAGGGCTTGTACGTATGCTTCGCCCCATCCCTGATTTCATTACAGTACATCTCAAAATAAACTTTATTATTATATTTATTTCATTATAAAAACCAATCACTATCACTGTGCTTTTCTGAGTTATAGTCAACTATCATTACTTTTTGTTGTAACTACTCTATGCAATAGTGTTATGATAGCTGAGTATAACACAGTAGCAAACAATAACTGTTTGGACCAGTTTTTTTTTCCACAAAACAATTTTGAAGTTTATTTTTCGATGTTCTGTACATCCTGGCTTCTCCATTTCGCATTAATTTCCTTGAGTCGTAATTTTCCTGCAGTCTACAATATCAGTTGGTGCACCTGCATTTACGCTTACATGTACAGTATGTAAGTGTTATGCAACTTTGTTTAACCTTTATGTTAAATTGGATCACTAGCCTACCCCTTGTATTTAGACAGTTATCACTTGACAGATTGTAAAACAATAATGGGGCAGCCTCCACCAAGCACCACTAGAATATTGGTAGTTGTCCTGTTACATAATGCATTAACCTGTTTTCATTCAGTTTAATTTCTACATTCAACATAATGAGGTTGACAAAATGCAGTCTGCAAGTCTGGTGGGCCCATTTACGAGCTAACAAAATGTAATCATGCAGCAATAATGCATGGGTGTCAGTTGCATGTTACTGACATATCTTCGTACATTGTTTATTTGGATCATTGCTTAACTTCAAGAACAGCAGCATCATCAATTCAGGATTATATATTCAATTATTTGGTATACATGTACTTTAGTGTATTGGCTGTGTTCTCACTGCATGTGTGACATCAACAATTAAGTTATATGTACATGTGAAAGCTATCATCAAGATCCCTCTGGACGATTGGATCCACCATCACGTAGAATTAGCACAACTCGATAGTTGAATGAAGAGTAAATGAACTGATATAGTTGAATGAAGAACGCAGCTATCTCTCGAGTTCTTTTTTTCACTAACGCTTCACTGGTTTCAGAAATTCTTTTGTAAGCATATCTTCAAGATACTCTGGTTAATGAGGCACAAAAGGAGTAATAGCGAGCACAGCTATGTGCGTGTGGACAGATCAAAAACCGCACTATCTTGGTGAATTGCTTGGCGATTCCAGCCGACATACATTTGTTTGCCATATAATTACACATGTACATGCAACTTTTTGATTGCTAAAAATGTATTTAAGAGATTTAATACGAAACTACATGCCAAATGCAAGCAAGATTGTTTTTCGACCAGCTAGTTTAGGGGTCACTCAGACTTGCCCCAATTACAACTCATTAATGCAGTTTTGTTTCTATTTACCATACAGTAAATATTAACTTAAATTAGTTATCAGTGCACTTAAACTCCTACAGAGTAGTACAGGAATTTAAAAGCACATAATTATTAATAAGGACAGAAATGAAGTGTTTTCTTATAATCTTATTTATGCTATAATATTTACAGTGAGTTCATTGACCCTTCTGCTGAAAGCATGGTTAATATTAGCGCTGAAGCATTTTCTGAGGCTGAAAAAGATGTGCTAAATCCTACTCGGTTCTCCTTTTCTTTAGCACAGGTATTGACGATGACACTGTACAGTAGATGCATGTACAGCATATTGCACAGCTTGTATGTGATTGCATATCCTAATGTACATAAATTGCAAAATTTGCATCACAGGAGTTTTTTATGCTTTCCCAAACTGTGATTACCACATCTATTGTGGCATCTTCAAAATGTAATTTCTGTTGTAGAAAGAAGTTTATAAACTTATGGAAACTGATATATATCAGCGTTACCTAAATTCAGAGCATGAGAAGAACTTAAATATGGCAACAACTAGTAACAGCATTGGAAGGAGGTGTGTAATATTATAACACATGTACAGTACTTTGTAAAGTAATTGAGGTACGCCCACTTTTTTTTGACGCATACTGTCCATTTTGTTTCGTAATGTAACATTTCTTTCGTTTTTCTTTAGTTTTTTGAAAAAGTTTATTTCTCGAAGCAGCAGTTCTAGGTCTGAAATCGTTACATCTCCACTTGAGAACAGTTCCCCATGCAACCCAAAACGTTACACCAGCCGTGAAGTAAATAAACATCTGTAAAGCTTGTAATGCTTCTGTATCAAGTTACTTTCTTTTCAATGTATATAGTTGAGTATAGACAAGAAACCAGATGGAGGAGTTGGCTCATTGGACAACATATTCTTAGCATCGTCAAGCACTTCAGCCCCACAGTTTAGCTTTCTTCACCCTCCAGTTGGAGAAAGACGTGTCTCAGCTCCCGTTATCAAATACCAGACAGCTAATTCATCATCAACACCTAGTAACCTTCTTTACAGTAGCAACGTTCGAACACCTTCTCCCAAAAGCCCAAGTGATTCGTTTGGCAGTAGTGGACTTGAACCATTGAGTGAGGAGGAAGCCAACACACAACAACAAAACCCAAACCAGCAGCAACAACCAGACATGGATTCAAAGGATGACGACCTTATTGAGAGTGATCGTGATAGCAACAATAATGATGATTATAAACACTTCTCAAGAACAGTGCAGTTACCAATGATGATATCTCGCAGTTTGGAGGACCTATCACATCTTGCTCAGGAAGATAGCGATGCAGCCATGGCTATGCATCAAGATACTTACCAAATGGGATTAATGTCACTACGACATCCTGTTGAGTAAGTCAATTACATATATACACATGGATATGTATTTGAGACCATAGATATTATAGTACTTCATAGGGATTGGAAACGGAAGAGGCGGTTAATTTTTAACACGTGTTGTATACGTTGCTATGCACTTGAAATGCGAATATGCTAGTTGTACCTTAAAAAATGGTTACAGAACAGCATACTTCAGTTCATGGCTAAACCAGATTGTGAGATAAGCGGTTTTGAGTTTGTTAAAAGAAAAGAGGAAGCATTGTCCGTCACAAAAAATGCCACATAGTGGTTTTCACGAAGAAAAACGGGCCAGAAAAATTCACTACTAAATCGAATGCAACGTCGAGTAAAACCTTTGTGTACCCTTAACTCCAAGCAAATACAGCACTTGCTTGTTTAAATAAAATGATGAAGTTTGTTCCAGAGATGGGAAATCGATACCAAGTTTGTTCGTTTACACAATTGGGCTTGAATAGCTGGAGAATAATCACACTTAAAAACCCCTCTTTTTGCGTACCTTTTTCGTTCCGTACTAGTCTCGATCAGAACCTTTTCTATGTTAAAAACATTCTTCAAACATCGCTTTGTGGAAATAGGTAGCTATCAAGAAAATTATCGATAAATTTTTCACGCTAGCGTTCTTCATAGTTAGGTTCTCTCTCCATTTTGCTGCTTTTCCACATACTCATGCTGTTAATGCTTTATGATATTTTTATCGTTAAATTAGAAATACGGAAGTACAACTCGGATATTTTCCACGCGACTTCCATTTCCAATCCCTACAAAGTACTATAATACCTATGTTAAGACTAAAACTTTGAACAAATGAAATTATTTGGTTTTTAACCCGAGTGTGGGCTGAGGGTTATAGTAGTCGGTTTGTGTGTGCATCTGTCTGTCTATGTGTGTGTTGCCACGTAATCTCTGTGAATATTTGATGGTAGAACTTCACTGACACTCCAATGAAGGCACTTGAGGTCGATAATTCCACGATTTAAAGGATTTTTGAAAACATGGCAAAGCCAGATTAAGATGAAGATCTTCGAGTATTTCGATTGATAGTTATGCTGGTCGCCATTTTTTAGACTGCGCCCCTTGGCCTTGAGCACATGTTGCAATTTGTTAGTCACACCTACTTCAATTTATTTTTGATCATGCCTCTTTGGATGCTCGCTTTGATCGCTGTATTTAAAGTTTGCTCAAGGCCATAGTCTTAAAATTTTTTTGAAGGACCAACTTCTTGTCTTCTACTGGAGTATTTTCTAGTGATTGGGAGTTCTTGAAGTGAAAATGGACTTTAGCAAGACTGAAGACAAGGCTATCTAACTATGTGTATAAAATTAAGCTACTATGTAAAACTTGATGGTCTGCCTGTTCTACAAGTTTACTACAAGCTTGTAATTTTTTGCTTAAGTCCATTTGGTTGTTTTAAGTGTGAAGAATTATTATTGAAGTATGTATGTATGCTGTGTTATTGTAAAGCCGTGCTTGGTAGGTAAGTGTGCGAGACTGAAAAATGTGGATGCGTTTCCTGGTGTGAAAAAAAGCTGTGTACTTTTATTTTGAATGAAGTGAATATACATGCATAACCACGAGGGTTCTTAAGTGCTTTCATTATAACTATGTAGCCAATTCAACATGTTTGATGCACCTCAACTAGACAGGAAGAAGTCAGGCAATACATTTGATCTTCATGATCCTGAAGGCAGTATGTCTCCTATGGTTATGAGCTCGCTGTATGGTGCTAGTAAAACCCTGGGAAGACTTGGTGGCCGTCCATCAGTGTCGTCCTTGGGACCAAGTTTGCTTGGTATACCAAAACCTGAAGTTCACTCTAGCAATGAAAGTATTCATTCAACAATTAGTGTGTATTAATTGTTTCCGTAACTTGTCAATTATTTTTAACAGTACGTGCATTGGTTTTTTTGTCATTATTATTGATTATTATTTTGGAATATTTTTTACTCTTGTTTTAGAAGTCACCAGTTAATAATTTGCCTGTAATAATTGTTGTTGTTATTATACTAGTTCAATGTGTATTATGATTATGTCAAATGCATATGAATTATCACATCCTAAGCTTACAATGTCACATCCTAAAAAACTGTGTAGATCTACAGGAACTTAACTGTGCTGGAACTAGAGTACTGGAGCAACCACACCAAAGAGGTGTACTACTTACTGTAATGCATAGATAAATTGACGGGCTTGGGTTGGGGAAGATTCTTCCTAGAGCTGACTAAGTCACATTACTGATCCATCTGTAAACCAGATAGGAGTAGATCTAGCATGCGAACGATTAGAATTCAATGTATGGATGGCATTTTCCACCTTTTTTTAATCAGCTCATTCGGCTTAACGCATGTACCAAATCAGTTGAAACTTTATAGGGACATTCTACCAGGTATATGCTTTCTTTTGATAGAGTTCTTTTTTGCTTTTTCAAGAAGGCATAAAAATAATATAAGCATACTTTGCAACTTTTTATCTCCTTAAAATCAAAGCATACCTGATAGAATGTCCCTATAAAATTTCAGCTGATTTGGCTGGATGCATTGAGTAAATGAGCTGAAGGTGGAAAATGCCATACATTGAAACATTGAATTCTTAACTGTGATGTCATACGTGACCGCGCCCACAAACAGGAAGTAAATTGTTTCCTTAAAAATACTTGCACTTTGCAGCCTTGTGTTTTTAAAAATATATTTTTTTTTTTGAGAATAATTTTTTCACAATAGTACTTCCAGCAATTTAAACTTTGAATATATAACATAACAAATAATTTTTTTTTCTTTTGCATGTCAGTTACCCTATACAAATGATAAATCATTTCTTGACCCTTTAATCATAATGATAATTGTTCAGAATTTTTAACTCAAGTGCATCGAAAATTATGAAAGTATTTTAATAATATAAATTGTAGGTAATGGTGAGGGGGTAATAAATTATTATACAATATGACACAATGGAATCATTGAATGTCTTCATTTAACCAACACAACATATATCCTGTCCCTGGCAGAGGTCTTGCATTCCTTGTTTTAATAACATTGCACATACATTTTGTACCCGAGACCAAGAAACAACAACTACAAGAAAGAGATTTGCCAGACGGAGGTAAAAACACTTCTGGGCAATTTTTGACATTGCTAGCAATTCCACAATAATCATTTCCAAAGCTTAAAACAATATATCGTTGTTCCTGATTACTTGATGAAAATGAACTTATTGTACTGTCAAATAATGAAGAAACACTCGACCGATTGGATGCCGGGATACCATCTGTAGCAGTGTTATGTGAATACCTGTTATATTTTTTAATCGGACAATAGTCAATTGACACTAGAAATGATACAGAATTGTGGTAGCCTTCAAGTAAATGAGTAAACTCATGTGACACATGGTTGAACAATATAATAAGGCCTCCACGAGTACCGATGTAGATCATTTCTTTCTCAACAAGCAATGAAGTTATGTAGCTGTTTTGAACTGCATGGGAGGAAACACAATAAAAAATATTTTGGAGGCCCTACAATTAATGCAATGCATACTGACATGTTACCTCAAGTACATGAATGATTATTTGACCTAAAAGAATCAATATTTTATTTTAAACATGTATGGTTGTATAACAACATTTTACATGATTAATATCGTAATAAAATATTGATTATTACCATGCTTTAGAATATACACTATTGTAACAGACCAATCAAATTGTGTAATTTGAGGTTCATTATTTTACTTAGGAAACTCCCCGGGAATTATATTCTAAAGCACTTCGATACTGTTTACTTCAGTTTCTATAGCCTATGGAATCCCTCGGGAATCCTAGAAACCTCATGCTTCGCGCTCGGTTACTATACTGTTCCCTCGGGATTCTATAGGCACATAGAAACCTCATGAGTACACAGGCAAGTTAAGTCCAGTTAGAAATTTTACACCTGTTGCACACAAAGATCTATTGATAAGAGGTAAGAATTTACAAGCTGTGTCAACATGACACAATAAGCTTAAACATTAGAGAGTATAATTTAGATTTCGTGCTGTCGCATACGTAAATGTCATTAATTACAAGCCAAAAACATGGACGGATAGTGAGAAACTTTTAGCAAAAAGTCGGAGGTCTGGACGCGGTCTTAATTCAGGCATGTGGGGTTTTGCAGACATGCAAGGTAATGAACTACTAACTATCAATCGAGGCTTAAAATATCTTGCCTTGTTTTTGAGTTATTTATTGGACCGTCAGCTCTCACCATTCTATCCAAATTGTTTTCTGAAACAACTCAGAATCCATGTGCAATACAATAAGCCTCAATTGTATTGTTTTAGTAATTTACCTAAGGAATCTGTAAAACACAATAAGACCAGATTCAGACCGCTTTGACACCTCCAACTTTTTTGCTTTTTTATAGCAATAAGGTCAATCGACAAATCATTGCTCCACTCATGCACGGACTGTACTACGAGCAACTTCAAAACATTTATAGCTTTTAGGCTTCTCAATGCAGCTTACTTGAAAAGTCTGTGATACACACGTCAGACGTTACAAGACTGCAAAATCAGCTTCCATTTTGGAAAAAGTGGGCGTTGTTTCGGGACTTAACTATCCTGTGTAGTATCTAATCCATATTTAGAAAAAGCTCTCTTCGCTGTAGATATTACAGTATGCGTCATTAAAAGTGTACGCACCTCACCGAAATTACTGAGTACAGTACAGTAATTACTGAGTGCTTTATGCACCTGCTACATGCTTAACAATACAGTAGCTGTTACTGTTTACAGTACTTTGTAAGGTAATTTAAGTGAGGTGGGTACACTTTTTAATGACCCATACTGTACAGTGCAACCTCCGAAAGTGGACACTCGAAGAAAGGAAGTAGTATAATAAACCTCTCAACAAAGGACACTTGTCAGTGTCTCAAATACACTTGTCCAATGCATTTTAACCTCCGAGAAGAGGACAACCTCTCTATACAGGACAAAGCACTTCAATTTATATAAGATCCCAAAGTGTCCTTTCTTCGGAGGTTCAACTGTATAAATAAAACCAATTAACTACAGAGTATCTTTAACTCACCATTTGGTCCATAATTAATACAACACACTTTATGGGTATCCAATGGTGCGCTTATTTGTTTACGATGGTTAAAATTCCATAACTGAAACAGATTTCCCATGCTGATTACTACTGTCTTCCTCTCATTATCATGGAAGTATTGTAGCTATAAAAAATAAACTTCAATCAAAGTTAACATTCTAAATGTGCATTTACATCTATAGATGTAACTCACAAGATGATGTTCTGCTTTAGGGATCATTAAGCTAATTTTAATCTCAAGCATGTTTGTCTCAAGAAGCTCAAAAATCTTTAGTTGACCGGAATTGGAGCAGCACCATAATTCAGCATTAGAGCTTTGAGGAATAGCAACACCACTTACTAACAGTGGTTCAACAGAGTATATTTTTAATGGCTTTACCACCCTAGCAGGATTCAAGTTATTATCAAACACTTCAAACACAGCTAAACCTTCACTTGTTAAAGCAACAAGACAACTAGACTGTTTCACATATAAAAGCTGATGAAGAACTAAAAAACCATATACATGTACATGCATTTGATTATAATTTAAAAACAACTGGTTTGTCTTTCATACTACTTACTATCATTGGAATTCCACGTAGCGATTACATTATCGTTTTCACAAACAACGATTCCCACATCCTTTGCTCCAACCCATACTTGACTTCCACAACTACAAATACAAGTCACTGACTGCTTAAAATTATGAATAACCTGTCAATCACAACCCGATAATGACTACAGTATTATTTTCCACAGAACCTACCATAACACCAGTTTTAGATGAAGGAAACTGTGCATAACATAACTTTCCTTTGCTTGTACCATACCAAACCTTTGTGCTAGTCTCTTGGGTAGTACTAGCAGCAAATAAACTAATGGCTGATGGAGACGGAGCTACTGTTGATGAACTTACATTATCTTCACTTTTAAGGGTAGAGTGGTTCGATCTAAAGGACTGGACACATACTGCTGTAAAAACATCACTTTCAATAAGAGCAGATGATCCAATCAAATGCACGAATGTATTCTTCTTTGTAATAGACTTAATTTGAGCAAATGTTGGTCGATACATAGGCTTTTCACTCCAACACCAGCACATTAGTTCATACATCTGAATAGCAAGTGGTCGATTCTATAATTAAACAGAAATCATTAAAATATGCAATTAAACTTCTGACCCTTAACCCTGACGAACTCCCCAACCACCAACCTCAAATAGATTATACTTAAAGCACTGTTCCTCATACCACTACATAAAAATTCTACTTGAAGTTTAGACGTAGGTATAATAAAATGCTGCAATCTGCCCTTGCATAGATATCAGTACAAGGAAGATGCATTACTGTAGAAGCGGCAATTTCTGATATACTGCCACAAGCTGTGCTACTTGGAACTGATGTACAGGAACTCAGTGACCTGCTTGAGCAGCAGAAGGGTGCCAGGAGTTGTGCTGCTTTGACGCAGAAGCAGGCCTGGCAACGGTTAAAAGAAGAAGAGGAACTACAACACAAGAAAGTAGAATCAGAAGCAAGACCTACACTAATCGGAGAAGAAGAGGAGTCAGTAATTGGAGAAGAAAAACTAGGGAGCAATTGCTAATTGGAGAAGAAGACCAGTCGCTAATTGGAGAAGAGAAGTTAAGTGGAGGACAACATGAAAGTAGAGGAGTAGTCGCTAATTGCAGAAGAAGAACTAGAGAAGAGGAGCAATCGCTAATTGGAGAAGAAGACCAGTTGCTAATTGAGAAGAGAAGTTGAGTGGAGGACAACATTCGGACAAAATTAAAGCGGAAAGTGAACTAAATTTTCACTATGACCTGTTCAAGAACAGGTTTCGGAACACGGTACAACAGACAAGAAGCCAGAAGAGAGAAGAGCGGATACGACATGCCGTAGTGGAAAGGGAAAAGAGTTGCAGTGGAGGTCAAAACTGGACTCTTTGACTGACGCAGGAGGAGCTGAGACGTCTACAAAGCAGGGAAAAGTCACTTGAGGATCTGGAAAAGGGAGACAACTTTCATAGGAAGAACAGACAACTGTATTGGCAGTGGATTCTCCTAAAGCAAACCGGAGACGCAGTACAACAACTGGTTTTACCCCATTCATGTCAGAAGACAGTGCTGGAAATTGCTTATTCCCTCCCCCTCGCAGGCCACATGGGGAGGGAAAAGACAAGCTTGTAGAGTCCAGCAGCGGTTTTACTGGCCAATTTTATTCAAGGATGTAGCATACTACTTTCAGAGGCGCCCAGAGTGCCAGAAGACGTCAGTGATGAGCCGAGGGAAGGTACCTATGGTACCGTCACCAATCATCCAGGAGCCTTTTGAAAGAATAGCAGTGAACATTTGGGGGCCTTTGACGTAAGGGTAATCAATTTATCCTTGTGATCTGTGATTACGCTACCAAATTTCTGGAGGCCAACCCCTTACGAAGCATAAACGTGGAGACCACTGCAGAGCAGCTGATTACGGTCTTTTCACAATACAGGATACCCCAGGAGATACCAAGGAAAAGATTTCACGTCGTAGTTACTGAAGGAAATGTATAGGCTTCTGAAAATTCACCAAATCCAGACGTCACACTACCATACACAAACCGATGGGTTGGTGGAACAGTTTAATAAGACACTGAAGTCATTATTAAGAAGACTAGAAGATGAGGGACGGGACTGGGACAGATTTAAACCTTATACCATACTTGCCTATCGAGAGGTACCTCAGACGACAACAGGATTTTCATCGTTTGAGTTGCAGTACAGATGGGACGGGAGGTGAGAGGAACCTTAGATATTCTAAAAGAGGAATGGGAAGCCGAGAAGAGCATGAAGAGTGCGATTTCACACACATTGGATATTTTAGGACGGTTGGAATCTATGCAAGAGTTGGTAACCAAGAACGCAAAGGAAGCAAAACAAAGCAGAACAAGTAGTACAATCGAACTGCCCAAGAAGTAGAGCTGAAATCAAATGACAAGGTCCTGGTATTGCTGCCCACGTCCACTAACAAAATGCTGGCACAATGGAAGGGGCCTTACACTGTTTTACGAAGAGTGGGAAAAGTAAACTATTTGGTTCGGATTTCAGGGAACAAGTCGAAGACCTATCATACTAATAAGCTGAAAAGGTGGTACCTACCTGAAGAGACTAGCTATTTGTGTGAGAAGACACGTACAGTAGACGATTTGAAGGGAGATCTTGCAGAGCAGATGGACCATATAGACAAATCGCTAGTGACTGTTGACAGGAAGATGAGCTATTCCCAGCAGCACCAGGTAAGGCAAGTCCTGGGAAGATTCAAGAAGTCACTGGATGGGAGGCCAGGGAAAACAAATCTCATCGAATACAGGATTACGACGAAACCTACCACTCAACGTATTCGACAGACACCTTATTGGATACCATTCGCCTATGAGCAGCAGTAGAAGAGGAACTGAGAAGCATGTTACAGGAAGGGCTCATTGAGA
>JAYJLX010088241.1:0-23627 GCA_036873525.1 Chalinula nematifera
TCTTGGCAGTATTTATCTGGTAGAGTGTCTCTGCAAAATTTCAGCTCAATAGCTGCTTGCATTGAGGCAGGAGAGCTACATGTATATAAACAGGTGGGGAGTACCATACATTGAAACATTGAATTCCTGCTATGACATCACGCATGACTGCGCCCCCAAACAGGAAGTAAATTTAAACATGGCTTGAATTCAAAAACCAAAGAATATAAACATACATGTACTTAAACACTTTATGAATCTGTGGACAGAACAAGAGATCATTAATATTTTTTGCATATTGCAGCCCATATCTCACTAACTAATAATCTTTGAGCAATAATTTTTACATAGCAATATTTCTATATATAAGCACTTTCATTTTAGCCAACATTAGTCTTTGACCTCAGTTACCCTTTAATAAAGTATCTTTTTTTGCAGTTAAGAGTTGTACTTTTAATAATTACTTTGTTTATGACTTGTGATGTAACTGGGAGTTTCATTGATTAAAAAGGAGGTTAAGCACTAGCGAAATATTGTAATGAAAATTGCTAAATTGCATGTACAGTACATCGCACAAAAAACTTTACGTCGCGTAGTACGAAACGATCGTTTCGTGGTAAAAAACAACCCAAACACAGTCATTGTTCTCCACTGTGTTATACTCAGCTGTCATAACTTTTTGTTGAACTAATTTTTATAAATAGATAAAGGTTTCAACAAAAAGTTATGACAGCTGAGTATAATACAGTAGAGAACAATGACTGTTTTGGATCGTCTTTTACCACGAAACGATTACGAAACGATTGTGCGACGTAAAGGTTTTTTTGCGATGTACTGTACATGTACATGCAAGTATATGTTGAACTACATGTAGTTGCCATAGGGTGGTTTATTATGAGCTGTATATTAAGTTGATACTACCCCTCACGAGTGTTGAATTGATTAAAAAATTCTGCAAAAACCTATGTCACGATACGTTTATGAAATGTTGAAAAAAGCATAGCAACCATCCTAGCAACGCCACTAAGTGCTATAAAAGCTCACGTGGCTGTCATGTGAAGTCCTGGTTAATGACGAAGACGTGTTATTTGAAAAGAGAAGACAGAGAGCTCAAAGAAGATACCCAAGCCGAGCCGATGCAGTATACAGTTATCCACTTACGAACAACGGAATGAAGGCTAAAATCAAAGGAAGACGGTAGTGTAACTTGCTACTAGAAGTTTTCCTCAACTCTTCAGTTGTGTAGAAGGAACGATGAAGTTTTTTTCTCCCCGGCAGTATGTGGCACTTACTACTACAATTTTTTTACACTGACTTCTTGAGGTATTAATAAATTATTGTGTTCTTTATGCCTTAGTGTGTCTCTGACTCGCCAGTTTTACATGTTTTAGTCTTAATTAACAAAGAAATAAAAAAAACTATTGCCTTACTAGTATTATATTTATAAGCTTTAGTATGATGGTTCTTAGAATCCTGGGTCACTATCTTCACCCTGACGTACATGTACATGCGTATGCCTATGCCAGATAGTTGTGACAGTAGTTATGGCTTTTCATTGTGTTTATGACGTTAAACTTAGCTTTACAACAAGCTGTGCCAGTGATAAAAGCACTTAACTAGGTTATAGTGATAGTATTTTTAAAAAGTCTCCAGCATGAGCACTATAGACTTTACTGTAGATGTGTGTACTTTTCAGTATGTCTTGTGCCAACTCCGGCAGCAAACGTACGATGTATATATATACTTGCGCTTTCTATTATTGTATAATTCCTTCATTTCCTGGTTCTATTATAATTGTACAAATCTAAAGAAGCAAGACACATTGCCCTCAACATCAGAATGTATCCAGCAAGTTGTTGTTTGAGGAAATGGCTGTCCTCAAAATGGCCGACGGGATTTTTCATGTTTTTTTTTCGCACAAGTGGATGTTCTGCTGTTTCCTGTCAGCATGTATAAACACATTTTAATGTCAAAAATAATACAGAATTATGGGTGTTTGAAAGGAAAAAAATTGTTAGTAAGACAATACTGATATTAGGATGTAGGTAAACCTTTCCTCTTTCCAGTGAACTTCATGCCTTCGTAGGGAAAACTTCTGTCTTCGTGCAATTCAAAGGAGAAGTACACTGACCTTAACAACAAATTCCAGTCCTCTTTTACAGGTGCTGCGCGGTAGGTTTATCAAACCTGTATGGCTGTGTGGATAGACTTTTCGGCTTCTAAGAGATCTAAGTTTGTCTTTGGTTGCAAATGTTTTCGTAACACATTTACACAATATCCGCTTATCTTCTCTAAACTTCGTGGTCAGAAAGAGGAAGCCATTTTAAAATAATTGAAAGCAATACCGTAAATAAATTTCTCAATCTAAAACACCCATGCCCTAAAATAGAGTTGAGGTTGTGTGTGATATATTAACTTTCAACAATAGTTTTCATGAAGTATAATAAGTCAATTAGTCAACAGTTAAAAAATAAGCTGGCAATTGCACACATGCAATTATATAATTATTAAGTGTAATAATAGTTATTAGACATACTAATTAAATAATAGGTAATAATTAATCAGTAATGGTTAACATATGTCACACCGCTCCCCACCAGGATCACAACTTAATCATGACGAGTACCGATTTGGTGTATGACGAATTTTGAATGGGTATTGAGAGGTAGGCCATCTTCATCCTCTTGAAGAGTGCTACGGTCATCATGATGCGATTCGTGATCAATACTACTCTCTATCGGGCCTTCAGGTTTATCTTGGCTTTTTTGAAGACGTACTTAATCAATGTGACACTGACACCCAAACCAATTGTCCATTTCTAGCAGAAAAATGAGACAAACAAATGCTTTTCCAAAGCTTTTCTTTGTTCCCTGCTAATTAGGCTACCGTGATGCACTTAAACCAGTTCCAAGTCACCAACCTTTATTTGTCTTTCCCTAGCACGGTCGTTACGGTTCCGCTTTTGCAGCTCTTGCTTCCTCCTAACTCTGTCTGACAAGCTTGGCCTTATTTAATCCATTACAGTTTTCAGTGGCCGACCATACAAGAGTACTGCTGGAGAGATACCTGTAACTGCGTGTGGTGTGACTCTATAATGCAACAAAATACTAGATAGCTTGTGTTGTGAGGATCTCAGGTCATTCCTTCCCTTAAAATTGCGCGCTTAAGGGTTTGCACAAAGCGTTCTGCTGCTTCAGTAGTTGCCAGGTTATATGGGGCAATATGAATATGGCGAATGCCGTTGCTACGAAGGAACTGTAGAAATTCTAGGGAGGTAAATTGGGCCCATTGCCAGACACAAGATTGTCGTGAGTATCAAACGGAGTTTGTAACACCTTGATTGTTTGTCTGTGTTAGACTGCATTTGGATGACTTCCGGCCATTTGGAGTGGGCATCAATAACTTCAAAGTAGGTTCTACGAATTGTTGGGCTAGCAAAATCCTTGAGACCATAGACAACAAGGCCACAACCATGCGGGGACTTTGGAGGCGAACCCTGTATCGACAGACATCATGAACAGCCTTTGACCATTGTGCTACTATTGCTGTCAATCGAAGGTTACCAGAAATGACTTCGACCCAGCGACTTCATACGGCATATACCTGGATGATCAGAATGGAGTAAAGGTAATACCTTGTGCTGGTATTTAGAAGGTATGACTACTCTAATGCCCCACATCACACAACCCTCCTGTTAACTCTTGGTGCCTGTTTTTAAAAGGTAACCACAACTCTGAAACTTTCTTAGGCCAGCCCCTTTGTATATATTGCATCACTTGTGACAACACAGGGTCATTCGGCTGAAGCTATATGAGTTGAGGTTATTGGAACTGCCTGTATTTGACCCGTGTTAAACAAAGTATCATGTTTTGTGTCTAGGAATGCAATTGAGGGAGATACCAGGGAATTATTAATGGGTAGCCTAGATAAGGCATATGCATTGGAATAGAAGCTTGTAGGTCTTTGGAAAATCTCACGTGTATGCAGAGAGTAGGAGACTAGAAGAACCACCTTTGCATTTGAGCAGCTGACAATAGTGGAATGACTTTTGATGGGTTAAAAATTGCCACTAGTTGTTTAAGGTCTGTTATTAGGTAAAGTGTCTGGCAAATAAATACAAGTATTAATGAAATTTCTGAATTTCAAAGCAATTGACAGTGCCTCCTTTTCTATTTGGGAATAGTTTTGTTGAGACTTTGCCAATGTGCCAGAGACAAATGCAATGCGGTGCTCATCTCCATTGGGTAGCCTGTGTTAAATGACAGCACCCACTGCATATGATAGATGCATCATGTAGCTAACTGTATTGGCAGCTGGGGGCTATAATGCTCCAACAATGTATTGGAAGTCAACAAGACTTTAACCTGGTTAAAAGCATTGGTACATTCCTTGGTCCACGCATTGTACATCAACCTTTTTTTTAGGGCTACTGTATACAATAACATGTTGTGATTTTTGGTAGTATGAAACATGAATAATTGTTTTAGAAGTTGATTTTGGATACATGTATATGTACTTTGGCATCACTTCGAATGTCATTTTGACATTGACATTGCTATTGTAGTGCTTCTTTAGGTTGAAGTATTGATGTGATGATCACAGTTTGAAAGGCACTATTTGCGCAAAAAATGCTTGTTACTCAAGTTGAAAATGAGGTTTTGCTTCTGAAACATGTACATGTACAGTATGGATCGAAAAAAAGTGGGCGCACTGCACCGTAATTACTGATTACGGTACGGTAATTACTGAGTAACAACAACAGTACTTTATCCAGCTGCTACATGCTTAGCTATACAGCAGCTGTTACATGTTACAGTTCTTTGACAGTAGTTTTGACAGTACTTTGTAAGGTAATTACGATGCGGTGCGGTGTGCCAACTTTTTTTCCAAAGATGCTGTAGCTTTGGATAGGCACGTTTTTTTTAATCCATTCTTGTGGAAAGGATGGTATCTTATTATTCATTTAGTTTTAAATAATTATTACTTTTATAAAAATATTACGTTATTCAGTGTTTTTTAATGGTATTGGAGTTTGTTTCTTAACATATTGATTTATTATTTTAGATATTTCGAGATCTTGGTACATCAGTACTGGATTCAGCTTTTGAAGGGTACAATGCATGTATCTTTGCTTATGGACAAACTGGTAGTGGGAAAACCTTCACTATGATGGGTTCAAAGGTAGGAGTATTTACATTGTGCATGTATTTCTTGATGCTTGGTGTAATATTGTAAATCCTTACTCTATAGTACTGTAGATTGATTTAATTTTGAGGCGGCTAAATTTTAGTAGGTGTGGCAATGTTTATATATTGTAGCTGCAATATTAGTGCTATAACAAAGAGTAATATAGTTGCTATGTAAACACAGCCAAGCTTCGTAAAAATTAGCAGTCACAAACTTAAAATAAACCTACAGTATTCAGAATCTAGGAGAATTCACTGTTAAGATTTTTTTTTTGTAAAATAAGATGTATGCAAAATTAGTTGTCTTACAATTCATCAGAAATGTTTGAGTTGCTGGTGAATAAATACATTTGTTGTATTAAGGAAAATAGTATAGTATGTAAATAGCTACGGTATTCTTTATTTGTTGTCTCTACTACATGTATTGTACATTGTGAAAAGAAGTTAACATTTTCGTTTTTGTTTTGTAGCAATGGTCCACTGTCATTCTTTATAGTGCCATTTATTACTGTGTTATATCCAGCTGTCACAATTCTTTGTTGCAGCACTTATCTATGTATGTAGTATAGGTATAACAAAAAAAGTTAGACAGCTGAATATACAACAGTACTATACCAGTACTTAGTATGGTGGTTGTATAGTACGAAACAAAATGACAGCGAAATGAAAACGAAAACTTATTTTTTTTTTACAATGTACTGTATGTGAAGCTTGTGTTGTGATGGACACTACTGTAGTTATCAAAAAAAACTTTACTTTTCGTTTTAAAAAAACAATCCCAACATTGTCATTGTTCTCTTATGTGTTATACTCAGCTGTCAGCTTTTTTTGAAGCCTTTATCTATTTATATAGATTAGTTTAACAAAAAGTTATGACAGCTGAGTATAATATACATTGTAGTGGAGAACAATGACTGTGTTTGAATTATCTTTTACAACCAAACGATCCTTCTGTAGAACGAAATGTGAAGTGTTTTTGGTAACTACCAGGCATGGGGCCAAGTACCGTATTTTTTTCGAATAGAAGGTGGGGCTTCTATTTTTCTTAAAGGCACCTCCCATACCTGGCCTTTATACGAGATCGATATGATGAGCGATCTACTGTACACACACGCTACTGTTTACTACCTTTTTGCATCCTTAATTTACCATACGAAGCTGGTAGTTGTTGTTTCTGGTGGATTAAGCAAAGAAGACACTTCCTATAGACAAGAGATCCTTGAATGCATCAGTAAGATCGACGATTCACGTGTTTGTTGTGGTAGGCGTGACCCGGCCTCAATTTAATAAACCAGGCAGCCACACCCGGCCTCAAATCGAGACCAGGCCTTTAGTCAGACCCGGCCTCTACTTGGGAAAATACGGTACTTCCGTACTTGTACTTAAGTACAATTAAGTATAATATCATTTCTTGAGTACTTATACTTGTACTTAAGTACCTTTTATAAATTCTGGTAGTACTTGTACTCGTATTTACTTTTAGTAAACTACTTAAAAAGACTTGAATACTTATTAATACTTTTAAGTACAATGGACCTTATTCATCGAACGTTCTAATTAACGCACACTGCCCAAGTGGAGGAAAATGGTGGATATTTTCACTATTCGGCGAACGAGACATTTGGAGACTGTGTCAATAGGTAAGTGGCTTTGAAGGTCTAATATACGTTCAATTCATTTCTATATACTTTTGCCTAGTTATATATTGCTTTTAGTTGTCATGTAAAATTTATTTTGTATCCTTTTTTTTGTGCAACCAAGTCGAAGAAGTTGAAACGGCGTTTGTGCAATTTTTCGTCTGAATCAATCTCGTACTGGTTTCTCGTTCACCACCACTTTCAAAACCAATGTAAAAGATAGCAACGTTCAGGGCCTTCGAGTACTGACAGTCTTAGATCTCAGGAGTCCTGAAGACAGCTAACTGGCGTCATGTCTAAAAGGCAAAAAGTAAGAAGTGGTACTACGTTCTTTTGGTGGGGCTGCCTTGTAGAATTTACTAATAAGAATTATTTGTTGCACACATTGTCTTCATCAATTTAGGCCATTTATATTAATTTTTACTTACAATATTGGCACTCAAGGAAGTCCTTTTTTCCGAGATAAGATGGCTAGATGATGAGCTGTTTCAAGCAGGCAATCAGGTGTTTCTGGCACTTCTACTCCAGAGCACAAAACATTAATGTATACTATATCACAGTACAGTATTGAACCCAGTTAACCCTCAATAAGTATGAAATAGTGATCGTTTTATTGTCACGGCCATATCCCAGTCAGTAATGACTGGTTTACATTATAATAATCAAAATTGCTGGCATTACTACATTCTCTGTTATATAGACAACACACTGAACATATCCTGCTTTAGTTTTTATGCTTTTAAAGTTGTTGAAATAGACAATCTTGATACGCTGCCTACTCCAGAACTGGCCATCTCTGGTGAGTTTTTGTTGCATAAAAACTCAAGTTCTAGTCATTCACAGCTATCAGCTTGACTCAATCTACAATCTACTATAGTGATAATAATTACAGCAATATTCCACTAAGCACGAGACTAAGCATGCAAATAAACCAACTGAAAGACCATCATTGCACTGTTTTCACCTTTTGCACGAAGAGTGTTTGGCATTTCTCAGACTCCTGAGGTCCAAGACTGTCAGTACTTGAAGACCCTAAATGTAGCTATCTTTTAAACTGGTTTTGAAAGTGATGGTGAACGAGAGACCAGTACCAAGATTGATTCAGACGACAAATTGCACAAACGCCAATTCAACTTCTTCGATTTGGTTGCACAAAAAAAAGGTACAAAATAAATTTTAAATGACAACTAAAAGCAATATAACTAGGCAAAACTAGTATATAAATATCAATTGAAAGTATATTAGGCCTTTAAAGCCACTTACCTCGTCACACAGTCTCCAAATGTCTCGTTCGCCGAGTACTGAAAATATCCGCCATTTTCCTCCACTTGGGCGGTGCGCGTTAATTAGAACGTTCGATGAATAAGGTTTATTACATACTTGTAAACAGTAAATCTTGACTGAAATTGTAGACTCAGAGCGATAGGTTACAAGTGTGGCAGTGAAAATTGCTCCCTGTTCCACTTGCACTATGTTTTCACGGCAATTACCACACCTGTCATTATGTAGTGTTGAATCAGCAGTAAAGCAACAGTTCAATGGAAAAAAATCCAGTAGTTCCAAAAAATATTTTGAAGCATTACACCAAACACTTCTTAAAATAAGTCTCAAAAAAATAGCAACGAATATCATGGAAGAACACAGTAAGTCAACACACAATTCTGCGCATTCAGTGACAAAGCACCATTAATAATAATGTATATGGGTTCTCAGTAAAAATACTTGTACTTGTACTTAAGTACCTTAAAATGTACTTATACTTAAGTACATTCACATCCACAAACGTGTACATACTTGTACTTGTATTTAACTGTTTCTCAATGCATGTGCTTTGCTCCATGTCTGGTAACTACTGTACGTATACAATTTACATAGGGTATAAACTGGGCTTAACACAATTACTAGATTTTAGTGATGTTTTAAATTTTCCTTGTGAATTTTAAACATTTATTGTAGGAGTCACCTGGTTTGATACCGAGAATATGTGCAGTGAGTTTTGTTTATAGTTGTACAGTATGCGTCAAAAAAAGTGGGCGCACTGCACAGAAATTACTCAGTACAGTATAGTAATTATGGAGTAACAACAACAACAGTACTTTATCCAGCTGCTACATGCGTAACAATACAGTAGCTGTTACATGTTACTGTGCTCTGACAGTAGTTTTGACAGTGTTTTGTAAGGTAATTACTGTGCAGTAGCCCACTTTTCTTTTAGCATACTTTATCTTGTATGTATTTCTATTTGAGGTTTTTTTTCCAGGGACTTTTTGTTGGAATGAACAAACAAAAAGACAAGGAAGTATCGTATAAAGTTGATGTTAGGTTAGAATTTACAGCTTGTATTTACTATTACATGTAGATTAACTAAGACAAAATTGTAAAAGGTTTTTTGGTATGTGCTTTTGCAAGGATATGCGTATGAATGGTGCATGAACTGAATTAATAGTAGGTGTGCTAAAATTAAAGAAGCATAATGTTAAGTGAATAAAAGATGTGAAGTTGGTTCAGTCACTCCTACGAGTTGATAGAATTCTGTAGTAGATCAACCAGATTGACGTAAAGGATCAATTACGTCGGGAGCTCACGTGAGTGGGACTCGTGAGCAAACCGCCCAAGGTATATAAAGAGAGCGCCGCCCAAGCAGAAATCCAGCTGCCGCCCAAGGTAGTCCTGCTACCCTCAGTCATTCACTGTCGTTCAGTGTATGCAGTTTGGAAGAGGCTTCTGAACTCAGACTCTGTCTGAGTACGTTCATAGACTATGTCTGAGTACATTATGCAGTCGTACTCCAAAAAGCATACATTTTTTTTTGAAACAAAACGGACTGTACTACTGTACTATGATTGACATGTACAATACAGTGATATATCCTGCTGTCATAATTTTGTGTTGCAGCTATACTATAATTGATTGATTACTATTGCAACAAAGAATTATGACAGCTGGTTATAATACTGTATTGTACATCTCAATCATAGTACTGTAGTACAATCTTAGTCAGTTGCGTTTCTAAAAACATATACTTTTTTTCGAGTACTGCTGTATTTATTGCTATGTTGTCTTTATCATTTTGTGAAGCATTTTATCATTCATATATTTATTTGTGTTATTCTATTTTAGTAGAAATCCTAGCTTGACTTTCGAAATAATAATAGTCATTGCTATTAGCCTGTAGCAAGTTTGGTGGCAGCGTCTGCAAGAAGAGTCCGTGAGCAGAACTCACTAACACAACACGAGAACTGATCCTCAAAGAGACAGAGCAAGAGTAGTGAGGCGAGTCAAAACACCAGCAAGTCTTCCAGCTTTTGTTCAACTACAATGTAGTCGAGGAAGAAGATAAACGAGAGCAGAGTTAAGGATCAGCTGGTGAGATCTATAAGCGAATTGCTCCAAATGCAGCAGAGACTGTTCGAGATACTAGTTAAGAGACAGGTGGAAAATTTCCCGGTGGCACGGAGAACTATGCTGAAGATTTCATCACTTTAGGACGGAGAAAATATTGAAGATTTCCTTACGATGTTCGAGAGGGCCATAGAGATACAGTGTATTCCAGAAGATCATAGCCAGGGAACCTCATGGATGAAGTTACAGGTAAGGCCCGAGCAGTGTTCTCTGAGGTAGACCCACGGGAAGGATGCAAGGCCATGCCATTCTAGATTTGAGGTCACGCCTGAAACGAGCAGAATTAAACTTCAAGGAATGAAGTATGACCCAAAAGCTGACCCGGCAGACTCTTTGTTAACCTTAAAGATGCTTACCTATGGATGGTTTCTCCTGCTACCTGCAGCTTGAGACCGGAATGAAGAGCAGGGACAGAGAGAGAAAGCGATTCTTGATAAGGTGGTGAAGGAATAGTACATGAACATGTTACCGAGAGCCACCCAGGAGTGGGAGATACAGTAGAATCTGGGTACCACAGGTGAAGTGGCGTAACGGTTGTGAAAGTACAAGCTGTTTTAATGGGATCGAGAACCAGTTAATTGGCATGGATTCGTTAGCCATACCTGCCCATCTGATCAAGGGAAAGCTGGCTCTGCGGAGAAGTTGAGCCTGAAGCCATCAGCTACCCCTGGACGGCAAGACAGCAGAGACTATAAAGACAAAACCTGTTACAAGAAGGGCCACTTAATGCGGACCTTTCTATAGGATTTTTCTATTGACGGAATTGTGTAGATGGTATCCCTTCACATTTTCACCATGACCGGGAAGAACACATGGCTTGGCTTTACAGTCCAACTTCTTTCGCTCCTCATTAGGGATGTGAGAATACGCAGCACATCCAAAAGCTCTGAGGTGATGAACGGTTGATTTTCTTCCAAACAGAGATTCATAAGGGTTGATCTCATTATCAGTTGACGTAGTAGGGCTTGCATTCTTCAAGTAAACAGCGGTAGCAAGTGCTTCGGCCCAGAAGCGTTGTTTCAGCGAGCATACTTCTGACTCCACTAGTGTGCGATTTAACCCCTCAGTGACTCCATTTTGTTCGGGATCTCGTGGAATAGTGCATTGGTCATTGATACCAGCTTCTTTCAGATAGGACTTAAACTCAGTGGAAATGTGCTATCCACCGTTATCTGTTTGAAGGATTGTGTCCAGTGGTTTTCTCCACCATTGCTCTCCACTCACGGAAATACCTGAATACTTGATTCTTTTGCTTAAGTTTGTAAACCCACACATACTCAGTTTTATCATCGGTAAATGTGAGAAAGTATTCACCTTGACCAAGGGACTTAGTATTCATCCTCCCACACAAATCGCTGTGAATTAACTCCAGAGGCTTTGAGGCTCGTCTCCTACCACCTCGCGGAAAGGGACTACGGTGAATCTTCCCATTGATACAGGGCTCACAGACATCTAATTCTTCATTGATATTGGTAACATGGAAACCATCGACTAAATTCTTTCGTACCAGTTTCTTCCAGCTGTTGATGTTCAAATGGCCATAACGTTGATACCAAACCTTATTTTCCACTTTCTTCTGGTTAATCGTATTTGTAGTGACGGGGTTGATGACGGTAGTTTCCTTATTCTCATCGACGGTTGTATAGCGACAATTGAGGAAGTACAGATTTCCACGTTTTGTTCCAAGACCCACAACCTCTTCAGATCCATTGATAATTCGAGAGGTTGGTTCATCAAACAGAAATGTATTCCCAAGTTCCGTTGCTCGTGTGACACTCAAGAGATTGTACAATAATTGGGGTACTAGAGGAACATCATGTAGAGTGGCTGGCTTATATAACCCATCGATCTGCTTTAATTCCACTTCAACTGTTCCACATTGTTTAGCTTCAATGTTCTTTCCATCTCGCAAAGTCACAGCTAAAGGCTCATTGAGAACTTCTATGGAACTGAACAGTTATTGATTGCAGCGAATGTGACATGTTGTACCAGAGTTTATAATCCAGTCAACATTAGATGCATAGTCACTCACTGATAGAGCATGAGCTGAGGCTATTAGACCAATGCTTCCTTCCTGCTGATCAGTCTTCCTTTTAAAACCAGATCTGAATTGTTGTTGCTTGGACTTTGACTTCACTTGTTCCACCCTCTTCCTGTCAAAACAATCTTTCTGCATATGCCCCAACTTTCCACAATTGAAACATTTTAATTGAGTTTAGTGTTTTAGGCTTATACTTGTGTCTAACAGTTATGGCACATGTAGGCTCTTCTTGACAAGCTTTTGACTTCTTTTCTTCATACAGTAATTGATTTAGGACAACTTTCATCGATAGAACTTCTCACTGGCTTCGAGCGCAGTCACCAACGTACTGAAACTCTCTGGTAGGCTTGCCAACAAATGGACAACACGATCTTCATCGTTCATCGTTTCTTCGATAACCGTAAGTTCATTAAACAGTTCAGTAATCTCCTTTATGTGTTTCTGAACCGACTCTCCCTCCTTCAGTTGTGGAGAATATAGTCTCCTACTAAGTACAGTAGTTATCAAAAAAACCTTTACGTTTCGTTCTTCGGACCGATTCTTTCGTTTTAAAAAACGATCCAAACATAGTCATTGTTCTCTGCTGTGTTATGCTTAGCTCTCATAACTTTTTGTTTAAACCTTTATCTATGTATATAGATTAGTTTAACAAAAAGTTATGACAGCTGAGTATAATATAGTGGAGAACAATGACTGTGTTTGGATAAACGAAATAATCATTCTGTAGAAAGAAACGTAAAGTGTTTTTTGATAACTACTGTACTAGTCTGTTTGCCCAGTTCTGTCTCTGAAGCTGACTTTCTAGCTTTTTCCATACGTACACAGGGTCATCTGCTGAATGGAACTATTTACTGACTTCTTTATGGTTTCCGAAGATATAAATGATCTAGCTATGCTGACAATGCTGACAATGCTCAAGATTTTGTGTAATACCAACGTTAAAAATAAAATTTCTCTCCTAAAATAGTGGTAATCTCGTTAATCAGAGGGTCAGACAATGACCAGATGCTCACTACGTACAACAGTTTAGCTTTGTCATTCAAATCTTCGGTAGAGGGTACAGTCCAAACGGATGGATGATGAAGGACTGATGTAGTGATTGAATGAGTCAAATTTAAAGGCAACGTCTAGCTAGGCTGGACGAACCAGCGTTACTTTCTATTCCAGTGCACAGTACACTATAGAGTACAATTAAATACATCACAATACAGTATATAGCAAAAATAATTTAATATATCACCTTACCTTTATTATCTCGCACTAAACGATTCTCTAGTACTGTTGTTGTCTTCCGTCCATGGTTTACTAATAATGATAAAACATTCATACATGTATATGTACATGTACATTAAATATTTACTGTTCTTTCCAACCTCTATACTGGACAACGAACCAGCATTAATCCCTATTCAAGTGCATGGTGCAGTATACAGTACGGTTACGTGCATTACTTTACGTTTATCATCTTGCTCTAAACCATTCTCTACTACTGTAGTTGTCTTCCGTCCACGGCTTACAAATTACATGTACATGTACAATAAATATCTACATTTCTTTCCAACCTCTATACTGGACGAACCACCGTTACTTGCTATTCAAGTGCACAGTACAGTATACAGTACGATTAAGTACATAATACATTACCGTGCCTTTATTATCTCGCTCAAAACCATTCTTTAGTACTGTTGTTGTGTACTGTCCACGGGTTACTAATGAAGATAAAAGAGTCATACTTATGTAATATACATGTACAGTGAACATTTACCTTTCTTTCCAATTGACAAACCAGCAATACTCCATATTTGAGTGCACAGTACAGTATACAGTACGATTAAATACATCACCTTACCTGTTTCTCTAAACTTGTGCTGTGCAATTTAATACATCATTTACCTTTATTATGCTGCTCTAATCCATACCCTTGTACTGTTGTTATCATCCGTCCACGGACACTAATGAAGATAAAACAATTAATATTTCCATTTCTTTCCAACCTCTATACCGGACGAACCAGCGTTGCTTTGACAGTGGATTTTAGAATATCGTGAGCAGGAAATTAAACAAAATAGGAGTCAAGACGATCTAGGGCTCTGGAAAAAAAAACATCAAAAGTAGATTTCGAAATAAGACGTTTTGACGTAGAAGGATCTTTTGCAATAGTATATAGCCCGGAAATGAAGGGGGGTTTTCACATACAGATAAAATTGATCCAGCGCGGGAGATGCTAATTAACCTGAGTGGCGATACACACTACTGCTTAACGACAGAGAGTAACTTTTGCTTCGGTTAATATAAACATCAACATCCTGACACAAAGTATTAGTGAATGACAACAAACTTTGATGGTCACTAGAGTCACGTGTGGTAAGGGCCAAATCATTAGCAAAAGCCTTTGCTTTGTGTGCCTTCAAGAGTTTCATCGTGGAATCTGAGTTAGGAGGAGGAGAAGATAGTGGAAGGAACCACTTATAGTTCCCCGCAAAAGGAGTCCAAGAGGTGGACTGCAGAGAAATCTGTTCAGTAGATTTCAAAAAAGTACTGAAGCACTTCCAGAATCGTCCACGGACATAACTTTAGCTAGATACCAACCAACCTTTTATGATGATTGCTACTCGTCCCAATACTCATAAATATAGAAACCAGGTTGCGAAAGCTGTTGATGCGATTGGGGCAGACTGATTGAAAAACCTTTACTAGGGTGGCAGTTTTAAGAATAGGGTTAAACGATAATATTGGTTACAATGTATCCCCTTGAAGAACCCCTTGCTTGATATGGATTGTGGGGGTAGACTGTGAAACACACTGAATATCTTCATATTAGGTGCTTAGGGAATTTGAATATACCTGACAATGACCTAAAGCAACTGATGAAAATGCGGAATATTGAAAAGATATTGATGCGAGATGGAACTAAAGGTATTTTTGAGATCCAGAAATGAAATCTGTAGGGGTTTGGATGAAGAACGAGCATGGCTAAGTTGCGATTGAATGGAAAAGTTCTGTTCCATACAACCGTTAATGCCAGTTAGGAATCCCTTTTGTAATGAGGTGTCAATGATACTATTTAAGTTTGGAAATTCTTCTAGCCTAATTGCCAAAATATTATAGAACAGTTTACCAAATACAGATATCAATGCAATGGGACAATATTTTTTTTAGGTCAGATGGTTAAAAAAATAAGCCGTATGAAAGGGGGGCGAACAGGATGTTAATAGTTTGGTATACAAGGTAGCCAGAAAATGGGGTGCACTAGGCAAAAGCTTCAGATGATGGTAAGTTATACCATTTGGCCCTGGAGCTGAACTAGATGATCGACGCTTCAAATGTTTTTCACTATTTTAGGAGTAATGATTGACATATCAAAATTTTCCACTGATAGGTCCTCAGGGAGATTCATCACGTCCTTAATCTAATATGGTAAGCTAGAATACGAACCAGAGATATTCAAAATCTTCGAAAAATAATCATATGTAAGCTCTGGAGTACATCGAACCAGCTACTGTGCCTAAGGCTTGGCTTGACACACGTTCCTTGAGTAATCCCAAAAGTTTTTTTTAAAGGCCCATCCATGTCTATATGCCTCTCTGCCGTGAAGCCACTTCTTGTCATAACACCATTTCTAATCTCCTCAGGCCTACGCTGTTTCACCTTGACCACGCTCTGCCTCAATGTGTGTTGTAACTTAAATACAGCTTTGAACTTGAGATACTTAAGACCTTGCTGTATCCTTTCACTAGTATTTGCATTATGTGACAAGAACAAACACTCAATGTTTACACGATGTCATCTTTTTTGCCTTTGTTCTTCTTCACTGAGTGTATGGCTGTATTTACTAAGTGCTTTTAGATATCCATTTTTTTCACTGTTGGCCTAATACGATTACTGTGAAAATTTACCAGCTGTGCACAGTATAAAAATTTTTTGTATTATTTACAGAAATATTCCACTGGGATTTTACTGTAGTTGCTATTTTTATTTCTCGTTGTTATTGTTTTTAGTTATATGGAAATTTACAATGAGAAGGTACGTGACCTTTTGCGAACTCCAGTTGAGGCTAAAAGTTCTAGTGTTCCACAAGAGCGGAAATCATTTCATACCTTAAGAGTTAGGGAGCATCCGAAAACAGGACCATATGTTGAAGGTATCGTATGAACTACTGAGTGTGTGTATGGAGTAGTAGAAGTCAGTAATTTAACATGATGGATATGATTTACTGTAAGAGTTAAAGGTGCCCACTTTCAGGTTACATGTACAGTGCATTGCGAAAAAGAACTTTACGTTTAGTAGTACAAACGGATCGGTTTGTGGTAAAAAGTGATCCAAACAGTCAATATTTACTTCTGTGTTATACACATGCAGCTGCCATGACTATTTGTTAAACTAATTTGGGTACTGTACATGTACATGTATATAGTTAAAGGTTTTAACGAAACTTGACAGCTGAGTGCAACATAGTAGCTGAACAGTGACTTGTATTTGGATTGTTCTTTTTACCATAATCATAGAAAATAGAGTACAAAACGGGATATGAAATGACGAAGGGGGGGGGGGGAACAACAATTGCATGTATAAGAATAGGAAATTTAAAGTTGGTACAGAGCCAGTGCGAGTTTGTATGCCTATCAATACTAAACAATAGCAATAAGCCTAATAAACATCGTGTAGTATTCAAAAAATTTGTGGTGAATTAGAAAAGAACTGGAAGAAATTTATTTATGGTACCGACTTCGTTTCTTATCCCGTTAAGCCATAATGCAACCATTTCGTAGTATAATGTAATTTATTTTGCAATGTACTGTATCATATTTTTGTAATTCTTTTTAGAACCATATTTATCCATGAGTCGATTGTTTTTAATGGGTACTGTGTAGGGTAGGGGCCCCTACCCTACAGTGTAGGGTAGGGGCGAAGTACTTTTTTTATACTTAAATACATTGCAAGTACCTGTAAATTTTTTTTTAAGTACGTATACAAGCAGTTTTCTCCCTGGAAAAATATAGTAGGGTGGTACAGCATGTTTTCTTAATGATAGTGTCAAAATTGTAAATTATCATTTTGTATAAATGTGACCGGCTCTACAAAAAAAGCACTTCTTTGATTACGGGGGAAAAATGAGATAAGCCAATCAGCATAACCTACATACCATTGGCATCTAAGATACTTTCTTTTAAAGTAAAAAAAGTCTCTAAATACTTTTTTGGAAAGTTAACTTCAAAATAATTTCATTCAGTGTGATCACGTGGTTGTTTCCGTAGCGACCATATTCAATAATGGCGATCACGGTAAAACACGAAGGGACTTTACACGATGATTTGACCAACTTATTGCCGTAGGAAAAAAATAATCTTGATATCTACTTGTTCTTTGAAGCTTGCTTGATGTTTTCGTTGCTTCGATGGAGCCGCATATCGAAACCCGTGATTTTAACAGAAGGACGAAGCCAAACTGCAAGTCGCCATTTTGTATTTACATGTAAACGAGCGCCATAATAAACGGTTTGCTAAAAACTATACTTATTCTACTCGCTTCTGCATGATTATGGAAGTGGTTGATGACAAAAC
This sequence comes from Chalinula nematifera, assembly GCA_036873525.1. Lineage (NCBI taxonomy): Eukaryota > Metazoa > Porifera > Demospongiae > Haplosclerida > Chalinidae > Chalinula > Chalinula nematifera. Next base: position 17,807 of record JAYJLX010088241.1, read on the forward strand.
TAAGTATACCACTCGATAGAGAAGGCTTTAATGTACCTAAATCGGCGAAAAAACCGTGATCGTACGTTATTTCATTTTCGAATTATTTTGTCATTACTCCATGCATTATAAATTATAAGAAGTGCTTTTTTCAAAGAGCCGGTCAGAAATGTTTGTAAACATAGCATGGTGTAGTACTATGCTAAAAAGGCCTGGGGAGAACTCTGCGTACGAGTACATGTTGAAAGAAAGTGGTTGTACTTAATCCAATTATAGCAATTTTGTTAGTACTTAGGTACATGTACAGTACATTGCAAAAAAAAGTTAACGTTTTGTTTTTCGTATCCTTGCCGTTTCGTACCAAAAAGTTAATGTTTCGTTGTCATTTAGTTGTTCTACAATTGTACTAAGTACTTGTTTATTACTGCTATACATTCAGCTGTCTGAATTTTTTGTTATACAGTAGCCCTCAAAAAAAAAAGTTGACGCCCTGTATTTGTTTTTGTATCTGTAGTGTAATGGTTATACTAAAGTTGTTTTTCATGTTTTTCGTTACAGTTTTATCACTCAGCTTCATAACTTAGTGTTATACTGTTTGTTTATCAATACTATAGCTAAATAATAAAGAATTATGGCAGCTGAATGTAACATAATAAAAAGACGGCACCATAGTTGTATGGCTGTTTCGTACAACGAAACGAATACGCAACGTCAACTTTTTTTTGAGATAGGTAAGTGTTTCAACAAAGACTTGTTGCAGCTGATGGCACTATAAACATTGACGGTTGAAGATCAGTTGCTACGAAACGAAAAATAAAACGTTAGCTTTTTTTTTGCAGTGTGCTGTACATTTGTAAGTACGTTTGGCATATGTGCTAAACATGTTTTACCACATGTACATGTAAACGCACATGTATTCCTAAAAAAATGCTTTCTGTTATTAATTTTATAAAGAAAAAAAATTAGTAATGTGGTTAGTGATCATTTATTAATTTATTGTTGTGCAATGCATTTTCTGTTGCCATGCTTGGCAAAATCATGTACATTACAGATAAAGTGTATGGAAATGATTGTTTTTTTGTTCTTAATTGTACTTATGCACTTAAATCATTAAATACTCGTATGTACAGTAATTGCAAGAAAAGTTAATGTTTTGTTTTGGTTTAGTAGCCAAGAAATGGTCATTGTTTATAGTGCTGTTTATTACTATGTTATATCCAGCTGTCAATTTTTTGTTGCGACACTTATCGATCCATGTAGTATACTGTAGGTATAACCATAGGCGGCTGCAGGCTATTGAAATTATTAAATCAATTAATTAAGTTTAGAAACGTGGTAATTTTGTGTTGTCTTTGTGCTTGGTGTATTTGTTGTGCTAGAGTGAATGCAAGCCTAGAAAACGGTATGGCTGACTTCTAAGTCAAAAAGAAATGCACAACAGCATATGTAATTGGGATTACTGCGCTTTTATGTTTTAATGTGCTCTTGCATTGCTTGACTGCCTACCTATTAGTGCAGTGGTAACGGGCTGTACTAATAGTCAGTTGAGATTAATGTGGACTTTTGGTTTGGCCATGAGTTGCGTCAAAGAGGATTTGAATGGTTGCACTTGGACATCTTAAACGGATATTATTTATTATGCAACTATGTGAACTTCTTTATGCTTGCTGTGAATTTAATTAATTCAGTTTAATTGTTTAATGAAAACTTGTATGAACTTAACCCTTTCATGGCCATTGGTTGTTATGTTTACAGAAGTAGAAGAAAATAAGGTTAGAAAGAATGAATATGACATTTTTATATAAAAGCTATCCTTTAGCCTCGGCAAAGTGACAACCAGGTACAGCCTGTGCTTCCCTTAGTTTGTAGCCGCCTATGCCTATGGACGGATATAACAAAAAATTTAGACTGCTGAATATACAACAGTAATGTACCAGTTCGTATGTACAGTAGCCCTCAAAAAAAAGTTGAGGTCGCGTATTCGTTTCGTATTCGTTGTGTACAATAAAACGGTTATACTAAAATTGTTTTTCATTACAGTTTTATCACTCAGCTGTCATAACTTAGTGTTATACTGTTTGTTTATCAATACTATAGCTAAATAATAAAGAATTATGACAGCTGTATATAGCATAGTAAAAAGATAACACTATAGTAATATCGTAGTATGGCCGTTTCGTAGTACGAAACGAAAACGCGACGTCAACTTTTATTTGAGGGCTACTGTATATTACAATACAATTTATACAGTCACGTTAGCTTTTTAATTGATAACGTCATCATTCGTAGTTGTTTATTTGTAAGCAGTAATGGCGGTGAGTGCTTCTTCTTCGAGCGAAAGTCCGGTGGGGTTCCGCTATGATGCAGGAGACGAAACCAGGTTAGAAAAGTGTCTTAAGGTGTAATCTAACTTATATCAAAACCTCGTTAAGAAACTGCTTATGTTCTCTGAGTATTTGGCCTGCTTGTACCGTAACACTGACCAAAAAGCCTGCGAATTGTAGGTTTCTCCAAAACCTTACTGTAAATTGTTTGGAGGTTTTGATAGCATTTAGACCTTGAGTTAAAACGTAGAAATAGCAAATTTGAGAGCCATTGCATAACGGGAACCCCACCGGATTTTTCATTGAAGGTCAGAGATGGAAAGCGGTACTTGTCTCGTTAGTTTTTATTGTTTTGGAGTGTTTCTTCCTTTAGCATTCTTAGCAAAGGATAGTTCTACTTTATGCAACTTATCTAGTCTTTAAAGGTTGTTTTAAACTCGAGTTATGATCAGCTAAAGTTCAGCGTCTGTAAAAGCCTGACCCATGACTTAAGTCACCTGTAACACGTTTATTTTCAAGTTGCGTCTGGAAGGTACTGTAGGTGTCCTTTATACAGAGGTGTCCTTTATAGGGAGTGTCCTTTAAAGAGAGCTTCCACTGTACAACTATTGAATAATAAGTTAAGAAATATAAATAATAGAGTTTTTATAGTAAACTGTGAAAATTTTTGCCCTTCAAATTAAACAGCTTTACAGTAATTTGTTTTGTCAGGCGAAGTTAACGTGGGATGTTTTCCAGCAAAAAATTCACCTTATGTGTAGAGCAGTATTTCGTTCTGAATTGTTTGGATAGTTTTCTTTTTTTACTGTTGATTGTATGAAAAAAATGGCATTATGGTTTTATCTTTTTTTCTTGCTGATTGGTACTCAGAATCACAAAATTGCGATTTTTTTTGTGGTGGCTATTGTTGTGAAGTTAGGGCTCATAACGTGTACTGTTCGTTTTGTAGGTTTAATAAAGCACCAAGTTTATGATTTTGAAGCAATACAAGAATTAATAACAATTGGAAATGATCAGAGGTGAGCTGATGAAGTCATTATTTCATATTTGTGTGTACATTGTACACTGTGTATGTTCACATATTTACATGCACATGTATATTCCTTTTAGAGTGACTGCTGCAACTAAAATGAATGACGTCAGTAGTCGTTCCCATGCTATATTTACAATAGTATTTAACCAGGTTTGTTGGCTACCTGATATTCATCATGATGAGTGTGTTCGACATAGTACTTTTTTTTTAGGCGGAATTGTCATTAGGGGTACCAAGTGAAACTGTTAGCAAAATACATCTGGTAGATTTAGCTGGAAGGTTAGGTTTATGTCGTACGAACTGTTTGTGATGTGTACCCTTGTAATATTTATCAGTGAACGAGCAAGTCAAACTGGGGCTGAAGGACTCAGACTGAAGGAAGGGGGCAATATTAATAAGTCTCTTGTATGCTTAGGAAATGTTATATCTGCTTTAGGTAAACTTTTAAAATTAAATGAAGCTTTAGCGTTTTAAAGTCTTCTTGGATAGCTGAAAGCTTAAGTATTGGAAAGGGAAAAGTACGATATATTCCATATCGTGACTCAACTCTGACATGGCTACTGAAGGATAGTCTAGGAGGGAATTCTAAGACCATTATGGTAGCAAGTAAGTGTAATACTGTGAAATGGCTATTAATAGTGGTGCAATAATTAAAAACCAATGGTGGGATACAGTGTACAGCATGTTTATGGCTTCAAAAGATTTTCATGTTTCAACAAGCCTCCTGCATGCAATTCCTTGTGGAAGGTGTTACATGTACCTTGCTGAACATGTAGTTTACAAGTTAGTATTGAGATTTTGTTTCATTGAGTAGTTTGTACAAGTAATAGTTAATGCATGGCTCTGAGTGTAACATCGGATTTGTACGCACGAGCTTCCGGTCGAGGTGCTAAAAATAGAGCACGAGGCGAAGCCGAGTGTTCTATTTTTAGCACCGAGACCGGAAGCAAGTGCGGACAAATCCGATGTTACACGAAGGAGCCATGCATTAATTTTTTTGTTATATACCTGAACGAGAAATCTGAAAAGAAATTGACAGTGTTAAAAGTCTTCTGAAAGAAACCTTGGGCCTTTAGAACAGCCATGGTACATCATAATTGTACCATGGCCAATTCCCATACTTAACAGTAGGGAAAAAGAGCCAGAGTGGTACAGTATTATTGTACCACTCTGGCAGAGTGGTACAATATTATTGTACCACTCTGGCTCTTTTCCCCTACTCTTTAGCATGGGAATTGGCCATGGTACAATTATGATGTGCCATGGCTGGGATAAGTCACAGTGGTACACAAGATTTGTAACACTGTCAATTCCATTGATTGAGACATATAACAATTTTTTTTTGTTTATTACTGTGTTATATTTAGCAGTCATAACATACATGAGAAAAGTTGACATTGGGTATTCATTTTTAACCTGAGCGGAGGGTTATAGTAGTAGGTTTGAGTGTGTGTCTGTCTGTGTGTTACTGCATAATCCCTGTAGATACGGGATTGTAGAACTTCACTGACACTTTATTGAAGGTGCTTGATGTTGATAATTCCACGCTTCAAAGAATTTTAGTAAACATGGCCATGGTTGAGACGAAGATCTTTAAGTGTTTTGATCGATAGTTTTAGTGGTTGCCCTTTTCTCTAACCGCACCCCTTGAGCACATACAGTACATTGCAAAAAAAACTTTACGTTGCGTAGTACGAAACGATTGTTTCGTGGTAAAAAACGATCCAAACACAGTCATTGTTCTCTACTGTGTTATACTCAGCTGTCATAATTTTTGTTGAACTAATCTATATAAATAGATAAAGGTTTCAACAAAAAATTATGACAGCTGACTATAACACAATAGAGAACAATGACTGTTTTGGATCCTTTTTTACCACGAAATGATTACGAAACGATCGTGCCACGTGAAGTTTTTTTTGCAATGTACTGTTTGTATGTAAAATTTGTTAGTCACGCCTAAAATTTACTCTGATTATTAATAGCCTCATGCTGGCATCTACTACTGTGAAGACAGGCCTTAGCATTGCCCTAGCGTTTCTAAAGCTTAGTACTCTTCTGCTTACCCTCTGCTGGACTATACTTTCTAGTAATTGTGAGTTTTATAGTGTAAAAATGCTGGAGTCTGTCTAGTGAAACTTGATTGTCTATTCTACAAGGTTACTGCATGACTGTAAGTTGTTACTTGGTTCATTTGATTGTTTAAATGTGAAGAATCTTCACTTAAATTTAATGTTGGGTTTGCTGGATTGTATGTGCATGGACAGATACAAGAAGCTTATTTGTCAAATCAGGTTTCTATTTGACCAAATGTAAATACTGTATACTAACGTCTGTTCACGTTAACTATCACCTCCGTAAATTTTCCCATGTACAGTATACCTATAAAAAAAGGTTAAGTAGGGAAAAGTAGGCGCAAAGTAGTTAGCACCATACTACTTAAGTACTTTAAGGGTAGATAATGAGTAGAGTACAGTAGTGCTTA